>CAUYTI010080950.1:0-52021 GCA_963575145.1 Galago senegalensis
GTCCCAGCTACTTGGGAGGCGGAGGCAAGAGACTCGCTTGAGCCCAGGAGTTGGAGGTTGCTGTGAGCTGAGATGCCACGGCACTCTACCCAGGGGGACAGCTTGAGGCTCTGTCTCAAAAATAAATAAATAAATAAATAAGATGGATTTTGTTTGGAATTTGGGAAACCTACTTGAAGTGTAGAGTGAAATTTTTTTTTAAAAGAATCTGATCTGTAGGTTTTTTTTATTAATTGCATATTTGGTTATTGATTCTGTTTCCGTCATTCTGGTTTCTTTCTCAGAATCTCTCTTCCCTACCAAAATGTAAACTGCTAGTCTATGGGAGGTATTCACGTGTTTGTCATGTAAATGAATATATTAATGAGTAAAAATGGGATGACTGATCATCATCAATGGGATTCAGAAATAGTAGAAAGAAAGAAAGGGCTGGAAATGTAGATTTGTAATTTTTTTCCCTGGGGCAATAGTGGGAATTATAGAGGATGAGATCTCTCGGGCCAAGAATGTATCTTGGAGGGAGGAGGCAGAAGCCAGGCTCGACTTAGGGAATAGCCAAGGCTGAGGAGCCACCTACGTTTGGAAGCAGCGCAGGACAGGGCGAGGCAAACCCCCCTGGCTGAGTGTGGTCATTGATTTTCTCCCTCCCTTCCCCATTAGGGTTACAGAGACACATTTCCAGCTGAAAGAACTGAATGAAAAAGTGTCTTTTATAAAGGACTCCTTGCTATCTTTGGATAGCCAGGTGGGACACCTGCAGGACCTCTCTGCCCTGACAGTGGATACCCTGAAAGTCCTTTCTGCTGTTGACACCTTGCAAGAAGAAGAGGCGCTTCTGGCCTACAGGAAGTATTCTACTTGCAGAAAACAGCCCCACAGCTGGAGCAATATCAAGTGTGCAGAGGTGCCAGGCAGCGTGGAGCTCTCTGAGACAAAGAAATACCAGTATTATAGCATGCCTCCTTCCTTGCTGAGGGACCTGGCCAGAGGGCAGCAGCCCCCAAGAGTGCAGAGGGGAGCCCTTCCTGAGAGTACAGATAGTCAGAGAGGGGCATCAGATGTACGAGATGCCCAGGAAGAGCAAGACACAGAAAGCAGGAGAGTTGCTTCTGGAGTATTTCCTAACAGGCAAGCACACTCAAAGTACGGCCAATTTCTCCTCATCCCTTCTAGTTTAAAGCAAGCTCCTTTTTCTGCAGAAACTATTTTGCCTCTGTCCAGCTCATCTGTGGAAGGAGGTACAGATGGGCTGGCAACTGAACAGGCCATGCGGAGAGAGGTTGCTGCTCATCTGACTTGGCAGACCCCAGTCGTCTCAGACCTGGCATCAGTGGCTGAACCCAAGGAGCAGTACCAACCAATTGCTCAGGTGCCAGAGGAGTGCGGCCAGGAGGAGCAAGTTCTACCCACTGTGCACAGCACACCTGCATCCCTGGCAGCGACTTCCCTTCCTTCCCAAATGAAGAGCATGCAAGCTGGAGGTGGATATCTGAACTGGTCATTTTCAGAAGACGGTGAAACTGATTTGTCGAGCATCAAGGAAAAATGGCAAACCTGCTTGCCCTCCCCTTGTAACAGAGACTTCACTCAGACTGAACGAAGCCAGTCACAGAGCCAGGGTAACTCCCTCTCTGATAATTCCACAAGATTGGCCCAGAGTAGTGATTTCTCAAAGGGGGGACCATGGCTCCAGCTAAACACTCCCTTTTGGATCAGTTCATTTCACAGAGACAGACCTTCCATTAGAAGTCATAGTTTTAGATTCCACAAGGAGGAGAAATTGATGAAGAGCTGGAAGATGAAAAGTAAGGAGTAAACTTTAAAAAACAAAACCGAAACAGTACTAAGTCCTTTGCACTGCTTCCATGTTTTAAAAATCTGTGACTCTCAACTGTGTTCTCCTGCTTCCCATTCTCTCAGCTTTTTTTTGTAAAACAAAATGGGCCTCCTACGTTGTCATATCCTTTCTTATACAGAATGTTTCCCTTACAGAGCTTTCAAGATCCTCAGAAATAGAGCCGTCTTCAGGGATCAAAGCAATGTTGCTGGCCAAAGACAAGAGATTCTCAAAGAAAAAGAAGAATAATCAAAAACTCCAGGTGCCAGTGAGTGTACTCTATTTTGTCTTTTAGGTTTTGGGTCAAGTAATGGATTGATGGGTCCTGGAGGGATTGCGTTAGTTATGAGACCAGATCTGTTATAAAAGCCAGGGGCCTCTCTTAGCTTTGTTTCTCTTTATTCTAAAGTGCCACCTACACAAAATAGCATTCTACAGAAAGGAAGGCGTGAAGAATAAATTTGAGTCATTAGTGTGGCCATACTGCAATTTATTGATCTTTTCACATGTTGAAGGACATTTGGATTATTTTCAGTTTTCACATATTCAAAAAAAAAAAAAGCTGTCATGAACATTGGTGTATAGGTTTTTGTATGGTTAGTGGTTTTCTGATTTTTGAAGAAACTTCCAAACTGCTTCCAAAGTGATTGTAACATTTTACATGCCGCCCCGGTGGTTTATGAGCAGTTCAGCTATTCCGCATTCTCCATTTCTTAGCCTATTTTTGTTGCTATCATAGAACACCTGAGCCTGGATATTCAATAAAGAGAAGAGATTCTTACAGTTCTTATAGTTCTGGAAGCTGGGAAGTCCAAGGTAGAGGGGCTATATCTGGCAAGAGTTTTCTTGTTGGTGGAGACTCTCGGCATGGTCCTGAGGTGGTACAGGGTGTCCCCTGACAAGGTGAACTCATGAAAGACAGCCAAACTAGCTTATAATAGACACTTCTCATGGTAACTAACCCACTCCTCCAGTAACCTACTAGTCCATTAATCCATGAATGAATTAATCCATTCACGAGGAAGAGCCCTTCATGACCTAATTACCTCTTAAATGCTCACCTCTTAATAGTGTTATGTTAGAGTTTAAGTTTCAGCATGAGTTTTAGAGAGGATGGACATTCAAACCATAGCACTCACCAATGCAGTATGCTAGTGTTTTTAATTTTAGTTTATTAGTGGGTGTGTAGTGGTATCTCATGGTGGTTTCATTTGCATTTCTGTAGTGACTAATGCTACTGGGCATCTCTTCATCTGTTTATTTGCCATCTGTACAGTTATGCATCAGTGAATGATGGGGATACTTTTGGAGAAATTCTTTTTTGTTATTGGGTGATATAAGTACATAAGAGGAGTATACTTACAGAGACCTAGGTGGCATAGCCTACTGCACACCTAGGCTGTACAGTATAGCCTATTGCTCCTAAGCTATACACCTGTACAGTATGCTACTGTATTGAATACTGTAGGCATCTGTAACACAATGGTAAGTATTTGTGTATATACACATAGAAAAGATATGGCAAAAGGACTGTATAAAAGATAAGAAATGGTACACCTGTATACTATGAATGGAGCTTGCAGAACTGGAAGTTACTGTGGGTGGAACAGTGAGTGGTGAGTGGACGTGAGGGTCTAGGACATACTGTACACATATGTACATTTTGAGAGCATTGTGCATTTAAGTTGCACTAAATTTATACAAAGTAAAGTAATTATGTTGTGATATTATGACAACTACAACATCCCTGGGCGATTAGGAATTTTTCACCTCCATTATAATCTTATGGGACAGTCATTGTCCTATGTGGTCTGTCATTGACCATAATGTTGTTATGTGGTGTGTGACTATCTTCTTTAGTGTCATGTCTGTTCGGATATTTTGCTCTGTTAAAAAATTGTCTTATTATAAAGTTGTAAGACTTTTTAAAAAAGTATATTCTAGATAGAAGTTGTTTGTTGGATAGAAGTTTTTTGCAAGTATTTTTGTGAAAGTCTCTTGCTTAGTTTTATCCTTTGCACCGTTGTGGAAGCTGGGTTTTGTCCATTAGTTTCTGAGTGTTAACTTTGCTAGTGGTCCATTGTGATGGTCAGTGTGGAGAAGAGCTCTAAGTGTTGTCCATAGAGCTGGTCTTGTTTTGGCCAGTGTCCTCAATGTTTGCATATCAGTTGCTTACAGTGTGTCTTGGAGATGCTTTATTTATGTTGGGATAAATGGGGTTTGATATCCCCTAAAAGTAGTCTTTTGGAATCTTTAGGGAAATATTCATTTCTGATATCCTCCAGTAGAGCTTTCATTCCCTTGGGATGTTTTTTTCCCTTTCAGGGATACTTAGAATGCATAGGTTTGAACACTTCATGAAGTCCCATAATTCCCTGAGCAAATGTTCTGCTTTCGCTCTCTTCTTTTCTGCTTCTTTAACTACCTGGATTAGCTCAAGAGCTTTATCCTCTATCTCTGAGATTCTTTCTTCTCCAGGGTCTAATCTGTTATTGATACTTTCTACTGCATCTTTAAGTTCCCTGATTGACTCCTTCAATTCCTTAAGCTCTGCCATATCCTTTCCATATACTTCATATCTTTTATCTACTTTTTAGTTCTGTTTTTCCACTTTCTCATCAATTCCCTTTATTACTATTGCTGTCTGTATTTAAATTCCCTTTCTGTCATTTTTATTAATTCTTTATAGATTGAATCCTTTGCAGTAGCTGCCTTATGGCCCCTTGGAGTGGTGGCTCTGTTTTTGTTTTTCATGTTGCCAGATTTTTCTGTTGGTTCCTCCTCATGTGTGTTTTCTTCTTGTTCACTTCCTTCTCCTCCTTTTTCCTTCTCACTGACTGCTTTGCTTTACATTACCTAGTCTTAGAGCTTAGGTGTTGAAGTGGTCTTTTGGCATAAGGCCAAAAGGAAGAGAAGGGTAAAGAGCAAGAAGGGAGAAAGAAAAGCAAAAGATAAAGAGAAAAAAAAGGAAATAAAAAGGTGGGGTGAAAGGGGAGAATTGAAGAGAAGGAAAGAAGGACAGAAAGAGAGAAATGGTGGTCAGCAGGGTGCTATGGCCACACCCACAAATCTAAGTCCTGAGAGGCTGGGCTGAGTGAGTTCTTCGAAGTCAGGAGTGCCTCCCCAGCCTGGGCAAAAGCAAGACCCCACCTCTGCCAAATATAGAAGAAAGAAATAAAGGAAATGAAATCAGCAGTGGGGACCTACCAATACCATCTTCCCCAAGGCCAAGGCTAAAAGGGCACCCTAGACTCCTTGAGCCAGACCAATGCCATGACCTCCTCAAAGCACTCAGAGAAAAGAAGAAAAAATAGTAAAAAATAAAAATAAAATTAGATAAAGAAAATTAAAAATAAAATTGTATAAGATAAAGAAAAAAAGGGGTATCTAAAATTTGTTGGATGAGAAATTTATGTGGGAAACATGAGAAAAGTAGAAAAATCTCTCCCAAAAGAGAGACAAAAGGAGGTTTAAAAAGGAAGAAAGAACATAAGGGGCTGAAAAACCATAAGAAAACGGAGGAGCCCCTTTTGCAAATATTTTCTCTCAGTAGCTTGCCTTTTCATTTTCATAAATTTCCCTTGAAGCACATGATTTTTTTTTATTTTGATGAAGTCAAAATTTTTTTTCTTTTTTTTCTTCTGTAGTCTATGCTTTTGCCAAAACCAAGGTCACTAAGATTTTCTCTGATGTTTTCTTTTAGGAGCTTTATAGTTTTAGTTCTTATGTTTAGATACAGAATTCATTTTGAGGTAATTCTTGTACATGGTGATGGGTAAAAACTGAGCCTCCTCTCTTCTTCCCTCTTTGCCTCCCCTCTTTCTTGAATAAGAATACTAAAATTTTCTATTGTTATTTAATAAAAAATTCGATCCTATTGTGTTCTTTTGACATCTTTGTCAAAAATTAACTGTGTAGATCTGTAACATTTTTCTGTCATTATGCTATCTTGAATTCTATAACTATAATATTGATATGATATAGTGCAAGTCCAATTGTTTTTCAAGAAATTGTGTGACTATTTTATGTTTTTTGCATTTCCATAAAAATTTAGAATCAACTTGTCAATTTTTACAGAGAAGCCTGCTGAGATTATGAATGGAACTGCCATAAATCTATATGTCAATCTGGGGAAAGTTAGACATCTTAACAATAATGAATTTTCTTTTTTGGGGATATAAAAATATATATTTATTTTACATTTTCAAAGGAGAGAGGGGTGGGGGACAAGGGAAAGAGAGAGGAAGCAGGCAGAATAAAGCAGGGAGATGGTGTGGCAAAAGGGAGGGAGGAAGGAAGGAAAGAAGGGAGGAAAGAAGAAAAGAAGGGAGGAAGGGAAGAAGGGAGGAAAGGAGAAAAGAAGGGAGGAAGGGAAGAAGGGAGGAAAGAAGGAAAGAAAAGAGGAAGGAAGGAAGGGAGGAAAGAAGGAAGGGAGGAAAGAAGGGAGGAAGGAAGGAAGGGAAGGAGGAAGGAAAGAAGGGAGGAAAGAAGAAAAGAATGGAGGAAGGGAAGAAGGGAGGAAAGAAGGAAAGAAAAGAGGAAAGAAGGAAGGAAAGAAGGAAGGGAGGAAAGAAGGGAGGAAGGAAGGAAGGGAAGGAGGAAGGAAAGAAGGGAGGAAGGAAGGAAAGAAGGGAGGAAAGAAGAAAAGAAGGGAGGAAGGGAAGAAGGGAGGAAAGAAGGAAAGAAGGGAGGAAGGGAAAAAGGGAGGAAAGAAGGAAAGAAGAGAGGAAGGGAAGAAGGGAGGAAAGAAGGAAAGAAGAGAGGAAGGAAGGAAGGGAGAAAGGAAGGGAGGGAGGGAGGGAGGAAGGAAAAAAGGGAGGAAAGAAGGGAGGAAGGAAGGGAGGAAGGAAAGGAAGGAAGCAAGCTTGCCCATAGTTTTCTGATTCATGAATATAAACCATTTACCACTCCATTTGACTCTTCTTTAATTTCTCCATCATTTTTGTAGTTTGCAGTATATAAGTCTTACAAAGCTTTTGTTAAATGTATCCCTAAGTATTTCATATTTTAAAATCTTATTATGATTGTAATTATTTAACGTTTTGAATTTCTGATTATTTATGGTGTACAAAAGAATATTTTTATGTTGGTCTTGTACATGTTCTGTTACCTCACTAAAAGGACTTGTTTAAGGAGGTTTTTTGGTAGCTTCTTTAGGATTTTACATCTAACTGATTATATTATCTACAAATATAGTTTTACTTCTTCCTTTCCAATCTGGTTGTGTTTTGTTTCTTTCTTTCCTTTTTCCCCTATTTACACCGGCTAGAGATTTTAGTACAATATTAAATAGAAGTGGTGAAAGCCAATATTGTTTCCTTGTATCTGCTTTTAGGGGGAAAGCATTTAGTCTTTTACCAAGTATCATGTAGATTTTTATGTAGATGCCCTTTATCAAGGTGAAAAACGTTTCTCCTATTCCTAACTGTTAGAGAATTTTTATCATTAAAGGATAATGGCATTTGTCAAAAGCTTTTTCTGCAACTCCTTAGATGATTAGATGGTTCTCCTGTTGATTGTGTTAATATGATGAATTGCATTAATTGATTCTGTCATGTTAGAATTAATGTTTAGAATATGAAATCAACATTGCTGAGATGAACTCCACTTGGCCAGAATGTATTTTTTTATATATTTCTCTCATTTTGCTGAAATTTTAGTAAGATTTTTCGCATCTATATTCTTGAGAGATATTTGCCTTTAGTTCAGTTTTATTGTAGTGCCTTTTTCTGGGTCTGGTATTAGGGTGATTCTAGGTTTATTGGTGAGTAGGGAAGTGCTCCCACCTCTTCAGTTTTCTGTGATTTTGAAAGGCATTGATGTTATTTCAATCTGAAATAATTGGGTGGCATTAACCAATGACACCATCATTGTGGGAAAGATTATAACCTCAAATCAATTTCTGAAATAGGCACAGAGTCAACCAGGTTATCTAATTCTTCTTGAAAGAGCTTTGTTTGTTTATTTCAAGGAATTTGCCCATTTCGTTTAAATTTTTGAATTTATTAGTATAATGTTAGTTATAGCCTCTCCTTTTTCCTTATAGTCTCTTATTGTCTGTGAGCTCTGTAGTGACATCATTTCTTTCATTCCAAACATTTAAAATTTGTGCTTTCTCTCTTTTGTTTTCATGATCGGTCTGTCTACAGGTTTGTTTATTATATTGATCTTTCCAAAGAACCGGCTCTTGGTTTCCTTGATTTTTTTTTTCTGATTTCTATTTCATTTACTCCCACTCTTATCTTTATTACCTCCTTATTCTATTTTCTTTGTGTTTAACTTGCTCTTCTCTTTCTAGTTTGGTAAGGTAGAACTTTGCTCATTGATTTGAGACTTTCTTCTTTTATAAGGTAGACATTTAGTGCTATAAAATTCCCTTTTTAGCTCTACCCTACACATTTGGATAGGTTGTTTTCATTTTCATTCAGTGAATCTTTTTATATATGGTTAGAAAGCCTTAGATATGAATTAGCAATTCTGTGAGATTTCACCTTTCCTGGCCTTAATACCCTGCCTCACTTTTTCATTTTACACTTACTTTTCCAAATAATAATCTGGATGCATTTAAAAAAAAATACCCTGTTCCCATTTTAGAATAAGAACAGAAGTGAAAAGATAAATATTGAGACAGTTATGTAAAGCCACCTTTTAAGGATGAGATTTATCTCAATAAGGAAAGCTAATTCTTAGCCTTCTTTCAGGGAAAAATACCATGAGTTGCTAGAATTCCTTGAAATATGCCTTTAAGTCGATTTCCTTTTGGAGTAGTTCAGATGGCTAGCGTTTGATCAAAAATTGCAACTGAGCTCAAATACTCAGTACTGCATTTATTTATGGCTTTGTAATTACCATTTACCCCATTTGTTTTGTACCTGAGACGTGCCTTGGGCAGCTATATTATTGGCTATCTTTTATTTTAGTGATGAGGGGAATGGAGCTCAGAGACATCAAGTGATTTGCCCAAGTTCACATAATTTCTAAGTGATGGAGTTAGAATTCAACACAAATTCTTTGGCTCCAAACCTTAGGATTTTTTGCTCTACATGAGTGGTTCTCAAAATAGGATCTGCTATCAGCAGCATGAGCATCACTTGGGGAACTTAGTAGAGATTCAGCTTCTCTCCCCTCCTGACTTACTGTATCAGAGATCCTCAGGGTGGGACCCAGTGTGTGGTTCACCCCTGCACCTTAACCCTGGGTGATTTTGATGCACACTTGGGTTTGAGAACCTCTGCTTCATACCCTGGTTCTTAATCATGATGACAAAAAGAAATCACATGGCTGCTTGTATCCTCCCAGCCTGAGTGATGGGAGCTGCCAAAACTTCCCAGGTGATTCTAATGTGCAGCCAATGTTAACAACCACTGCTCTTCAGCAAGGTGCCTCTCTCTATTAATGTGACTCAGAATGCTTTTGGATTAATGTAACTGTGTTCCAATGAGTGTATTTCTTTCCAGATCATAACAGTCAATGCCTACTGTCAAAATGACCAATTAAATCCAGGGCCAGGAGAAAATAATATCTCAGAAGAAGAGGAGTGCAACAAGAACTGGCTTACTGTGTCCACATTTAGTGAGATAAGTATGTAACAATCTGCATTCCTAGATCCCCAAAACCCCTGGTGGAATTTTCTTGGGGTATGCTCTTTAGACGGTTGGTTGTCTCTGCTTGTCATTTCACATGGAAATGAGGGAAAGAGATGGTGGGAACACTCTAAGGAAAATAGCTTTTTTCTTTTTTGAATTTTTATGAACAAAATTTCATTTGTTTAAAGGAATCCAGAAAAAAGAGATTAAGTTTTAGTAGTCTGTTCTGTTCAGAGCTGTTGAACCTCAGAGTTCCACAGGGCATTCATTTAGCCAGAATTATAGGGTGGGGGACTGTCCAATTATATAGATTCTTAAAGTACATGTGGGCACTGGTGGGGTTAGAATTAGCGTTTGGACCCTACACAGAATTCAGTGGATCAAGTAAAAATTGTTTTTTTACTACTGCCGACATGTCGTGTGTATTCTGTGGGCAAGTATCCCATAAGGATATAAGTACAATTAATGGTATTGTAGGGGAAAGAAGACAGATCAACCAGCTAGGTGTGAAGACTATGAACCAGTCAGGGAATATGAAATAAGTGAGGACAGAGCATGAACATAAAGGAGAGTGATGATAAGAACTTCAGATTTCTTGCATTAGATCAGAGACCTTTGTAAATTTTTAAACAGAAAGGATTATGTGATTAAGGAATCATAAAGATTTAAAATTATTTAAAATACTAAATTTAAGGTACTAAGAGAAATTGCTACCATGTTTCTTTAAAATCCTGCTTGCCCCATATGGCATGTGATTGTCAACTAAGGAGTGATTTTTGTCCTCCACCCCCATCCCGCACCCGCCCTCCTCATGGGACATTTGCAACCTCGAGATATTTTTGTTGTCACATCTAAAGTGGGCGGGAAGTGCTCTTGGCATCTAGTGAGTAGAAGCCAGAGATGCTGCTGAACTTCCTACCATGCGTGGGTCAGCCCCCCATGACGAGGAGTTATCCAGCTCAAAATGTCAATGCTAAGATGGGGAAATTCTGATTTAAGTTTAAAAAATATTCAGTTGTCTGTTAAACCACTGAGAATCAAGTAGACTTAAAACTGATTGGAAAACATTAGAAATTAAATTTTTGGGAATCCTCTCAATTTATAGATTTGGTTCAAGAGCTTACTTGTCTTGCCTTAAGTCACACAGTTTACTAGAGACCATAGATTTGAGTAGATCAAATCCTACACCTAAAAACATGATTCTAGGACCAATTACAAATATGTTCATTTTATTTATAAATGTCATGTTTTGCAGGGAACAGGCTGTGAGGTGGCAGGGCCCCTACAGCCTGGGAAATGCTCAGGGAGTGACCCCCAACCACTTCTCCTTTAACCACATTGTTTTCACCTGCCAGAAGTCATGTAGCCCATGCATACTTTCCTTATTATTGGCAAGCACACAGTTTTTCCTCTTTAAGGTTGATATCTACCCGATGTGCCAAGATTTATGCAATCTTGTTAAGATACTGTGTAAATAAAGCTGTTTCCAGAGTTCAGGTGCTGTCTGCAGCCATCAGCTGCATCAGACCTTCCGATCCCATCCTATCTCTCATCTCTGTGCATTTCCTTCTCATGTGCGTTTGGGTCCTTTGTGTCCCTCTTCTTCACTTCCCACCATTTCCACTCAGGTTATTTCTCCTTCCTTGCATTGGTTCATGAGAACGTATTTATATTATCTATGTTTCATGTATCCTATTTTTTATAACTAGAATAATTTGGGTTTAGACAAAAATTCTATATCATTCTTACTTCAATTAGGTAAGTTCTTTCCAATGAATTTCAAACAGAGAAAGAGTCAAGTGGCAGGAGGTTTCTGGGAAAGAATAATAATAAATATTATTATCAGAATTAATCCAACCAAGTATTTAATAGTTATTATGTACCTACTATATGCAGTAGGTACCAGGTAGAGAAAATAGCAAGAGTGATCCTTATCGTTCTTTTAAAGAGAAGGCTACAAATTAAACCTGTTTGATGATATTCCTTTCCATCTTTTTTTTGTTGTTCCTTTTAAGTAGCCTACTATGAGGCTTGAGGCAGTTGCTAGGGAAGGAGTCCTAACAATTTGGAGCAAAAATTTTACATGTTTTTAAATAAAACATGGGGTGTAGTGTATAGGAGAAGGTGAATATAAAATCCTGACTAAAGGTGTTGTTTTAGAGGAGGACAGATTATGGATCATTTAATTCTTGACTTTGGTAGAGAAGTATAAGTTGTTATAAATGTAAAAATAGGAAAGAATAGAAATAGAATATATCACTTTCAACCTCCCAAAGGGGGGGGGAAAGGATAAGGAAACTTGATAAAACTTGCTAAAAACAGAAAGAGAAAACTATATCCAAGTTTAAATGAATGTACTGGTGTTCGGATTTTTCTATTTGGGAACTGTGATTTGAATGTAACACATTTTCATGTATTTTCTAATCTTTTTTTCCTTTTTACAAGGTCTAGAACATTATTTATGTCAGAAAATGAAAACTAGAGAAATTGAACAACGTGCTATGCAAGTCAGTGATTACCTAAAGCAGTCTCAAGAGGTAAAAATATTTTGATAGATTGTTTTCTTTTTAATTCAAGCATGCAATGCTTTTCTTGGCTTTTATGGTCCTTAATTGACTTCTGATTTTTATCAGCCTTCGATGTAATCTTTGTTTTGAAGCTATGTTCTGTTGGATCCCTGCTTAGTTCTTTTTAGTGCCCTCACATTCTTTTTTCTTTTTTGTTCTTTGTGCAATTTACCTTTCCACCCAATAATTTATTGTGGGGATGGTCAGCATGAGAGAGAAAGGATTCAGAAATTTTTGCAACTGTTTTCAAATCACAAAAGTTGCATAGAAGGAAAAATAAGATATTTTCTATATACTTTTAAGACGTAGATCTAGAATCAACATGTAGACTCTATGGGGAGACAGATTTCAGCCCAATCTGAGGAGAAATTTTTAGCAATTGGAGCTTTCCAAGCATGGAATGGTTTATTTCTGGAGGGCATGAGTCCCTTGCTAGTGAGCTTAGTCAAGTATAGTCTGAACAAACCTCTTTGCAGACATGACAGAGGGGATGCGAGCATTACAGGGGGAATGACCCTCTGTGTTTCTCCATTGCTGAGATTCTGTGATTCTGCAGTCTGTTTTTCTTAGCGTGCGCAAATATGTGCCTTGTTTTAGTGTCACTCACCCTGTGGGGAGTGTGACTAGTTAGAGGAACTCTATTATCTATTTGAACTTGGGAATGTCTACTAACAATCCTACATGCTCTTTTAGGAATGGTGTATGTGACAGGTTTTGAGAAAAAAATACAGGATGATTTGAGGGTAATTGGAGGGAGGGACCTGTGCTTAATTAAATCTTGGCTCTGCCCCGTCCTATGTTCCAACGCTATATGCATCAACTCACATATGAGCTTCATTAGCTGTATTCACTAAAATGGGGCTAATGCCATCCTGAAGAGATGACTGACAGTGGACAACAAAAATAACCTGTATGAAGATGTCTGGAGTAATACCTACCATGTTCTGGTTCTCAAGAAATGTTATTTGAATTTAAATGGGAAATAGAACAAGTCAAATTCAAGGTGATATTATTTTAAATAATCATCACCTCAAACAATAATCCGATCACAGGACGTAATGACAGGAAGATCTCTGTTGTCCGTCACCTTACCCCTTCATTCTTTCCTTTGTGCCATTAACTAGTTTTGTATGTGTAGTCCTGTTTCTGTAAAACCTTTCTTATATTACATTTTTCTCTTTGATGTTCTCATAAAGGTAATTGTGTTCTGTTAAAAGTCCATCAACACATCAAGGTACTGTGTTGACGTTACGTATCTTTCTAGCTTAGGGTTAGTGTGTTTATCAATAGACAAACAGGGAAAGGAAAAAAAATATCCTCCAAGAGGTGTGTTTTGTAAACATGTTACTGGAAAATTGGGGTGGGTGTAGGTCGGGTCCACATTTAATGGTCTTTCTCTCCTGCTCAGGATTTGAGTGAAACTTCTTTGTGGAGTTCCAGGAGCACCGACCCCAGGAGGAAATCCCTGTGAGTTTTTCCAAATGTCTCTCATTACTAGTCTTTGGCTTCTACTTTTTTATCTTGATTAGGAATAAAGATTTAATTTGGTCAGAAAAGGAGTAAAAACAAAACATGTCATATAACAATATTTTGTTAGCAAGAATGACAATACTTCCTTCTCTGGAGTTTTTCTGTTTCTGACAGTGAGGTATCACCTGACTGACTTTTAATAATATAATGAAATATGTACTTCCACAGCAAATTAAACATTTTCCTTTACAGTTTAAGAACCACACACAGAATAATGATTATCATATCTTTTGGGATAGATAAGATTGTGAATTTGCATCGAAGAGTAGAAATGTATCTGTTTTGCCTGAAGGAATGGATTGAACACCTGATTATGTTTATTCTCTAGTTTTACAAATTCTTTTCTCATTTTTTCCCCCCTTTTAGCTTATGAGGCTGATCTTTCTTATTTTTGGTTTCTCAGTAATGTCCTAATAAAAATACTGAGACAGAGAAAGGAAGACAGGATGGGGAGAGAGAGAACACAGAGAACTTACATGTTTGTATATTTGAGCATCCTGGAATTTTATTTATTCAGAGAAATAAAATTTGAAAACCAACTGAGCAAAGATCGTTCCATCTGGTTTGCAGTATTTTCTGGACTTTTCTAGATTCCATGTTTTATGGATTCTTGTAGTTACATCAACAAATTAACCATATAACTGTCAGGGGCAGAATTTAGAACCATCTACTTAGGGCCAGTTGGTACTGGGCAGGTAGAAAGCAACTTTCAGTTTGCGGTCAGCTCTGAAGATGGCCTTTCCCTGGAGTTTTCATGGTCTCCATGCAAGCCTGCCTCCAGACTTAAAGACACATGACTTTCTTCTCCCTAAGGTTTAGTAGTTTGTGCTCACGCAGGGTAGTGGTTTATTGCAGCATGAAATTAAACAATAATTGTAATTGTACTTTCTTCCCTAAGGACCTTCAGCAGTGGAGATATTCTCTGAATGCATTTATTCAGACTTGCCTGTGGCCACTTGTGCACTTGAGCAGGGCAAGTAACAATTTAAAAAGAGCTAATTTCAGCCTGTGAACATTTAGGGGCCACGTGGGCTAATGAAACTGATTTGTAGGCTTGTCCAGAGACATTCATAGACTCATTTGTAGGCATCTTCTTTGCATAGTTCAGGAACCTGTTAGTTTAATTGATCCAGAACAACACAAACATTAAATTTTATATACGTTGTGTGATCACGTAGCTAATTAAATACCACATAACTGCTTTTCAGTTAGCTTAGGGAGTACACAGTAAATGACTTACCTACATATCTGGTGCTCATTTTTCTATGAAAATAATTGTAGGGTTGTAAACTTCTCTATTGATAAAGATAGAGATCAGATGAAAGGAATACTTTACTTTTAAATATGTATATACGATCACGCGTCTGTTAACAACAGGGATACTTTCTCAGAAATGTGTCGTTAGGAGATTTCATCACTGCATGATCATCAGGGAGGGCGCTTATGTAAACCTAGATAACATAGCCTCCTACCCACCTGGGCTATATAGTAGAGCTCATTTCTTCAGGCTACAAACCTGTATAGCATGTTACTGTGCTGAATACTGTAGGCGACTGGAACATAGTAAGTATTTGTGTACATCTACATATAGGAAAGGTACAGTAAAAATAGGGTACACTATTTTTCAAATCAAAAGTGGTGCACTTGTGTAGGGCGCGTACCATGAATGGAGGTTGCAGAACCGGAAGTTGCTCAGGGTGAGTCAGCCAGTGAGGGGCAGGTGAAGTAAAGGCGTAGGATATTACTGTATGTAGCTGTAGACTTTATAAACACTGTAGACTGAGGCTACACTCAATTTATAAAAGCATGTTTTTCTTTCTTCAATAGTAAATTAATCCTAGCTTGCTGTGACATTTTTTACTTTATAAACTTTTTCGTTTTAGCCCTTTGACTCTTGTGCACTAACACTTAAAAACACAAACTCATTGTATAGCTATATAAAAATACTTTCTCACAGTTCTTAACTTTTTTACTTTTTAAGATTTTTTTGTTAAAAACGAAGGTACCTACGCATTAGCCTAGGCCTACACAGGGTCAGCAGCAGCACCAGTGTCGCTGTCTCCACCTTCCCCTCTTGTCCCGCTGCGAGGTCTTCAGAGTTGGTAACATGCACGGAGCTGTGATATCTCCTGTGATAATAGGACCTTCTTCTGGAATTTAAGTACACCCTAAAATAAGGACTAAAAGTAAAGTAAATACATAAACCAATAAGTCAATTATTATTATTACCAAGTATTATGTACTGTGCATGATTGTATGTTCTGGACTTCATGTGACTGGGAGTGAATAGGTTTCTTTATACCAGCATCTCCACAGACACGTGACCACTGCAGTGTGTTATGACGTTGTGATGGCTGTCGTATCACTAGGCATAGGAATTTTTCAGCTCTATTTTGTTCTTATGAGGCCATTGTCATATATACAGTCTTTTGTTAATTGAAATGTCATTATGGGGTAAATGACTATATTTATATTTTATTTATGTAGATAATACATATATAATGTTACTGTTTCAAATGCTTTTTTTTTTTTTTGATCGTTGGAAGATTTAAAACGGCATTATCTAAATAGCTTCATTTTTCCAAACAGGTTGAGAAGTTCAAATGGAATTGACAGTAAGTTTTTATATTTAAGTATTTCTTTTTTTAATCTTATTAATGGTAAGGTCACTGTCTTGAGTCTTTAGAAGTTCTTGAAATCATACTTGTGATTTCTGTCTACTTGACAGTATAGAAAAGTAGAACCTTGAATATCTTCTATTAGACAAATCAAGATCGATTTTTGGAATGACCTGTTCTGACTGCGATTTTCCCATTTTCTCTGTGAGTGAGGTATAATCACTGAGATCATGCCAATTGTTGAACAGCTGTGTCACTTTTTTACATATTGCTCTTTAAGAATCATTCATAAGATTATGTAGAGATGCCTTCTCCTGGATGGTTTCAGTATAACCCCATGCCCCAGACAGCTAAACAGGACTAGGTCACCTGAATGGCTGTCTGGTAAAGACACTCTTTATAGCTATTCTCAAAGTTTGCCACAGTCTCTTGGCTCCAGCCTCCCAAGTATCTGGAACTACAGACATCCACTACAATACCCAGCTATTTTTAGAGACAGGGTCTCGCTCTGGCTCAGGCTGGTCTCAAACTTGTGAGCTCAAGCAATCCACCTGGAGTACTAGGATTACAGGTGTGAGCCACGGTTCCCGGCCGCTTTTCCAAATTCTTGATGTGGAGTGGGCACCTTCCTCTTCAATACTCTTGTTCCATCTCTCCTTCTCCAGTTTTCAGTACCTCCTTTGTTGTTGATTTCTTTTCCTCAACCTACTAACAAATTTAAGTCACCTTCTATATGAAATAAAAAATAGTCCTTTTTTTTGATTTACATAGCTGTCAAACTGCCACTTCTATCCTTCATCTCCAAATTAATTGAAAAAGTGATAACATTTGATCTTTAGCCTGTGTCACTGTCGCTTTTGAAACTCCCAACTGCTAAGTCACATGACCTCTATTTAGTCTTTAATGAACTTGGGGCGTTTGATGTTTTTTTTTTAGACAGAGCCTCAAGCTGTCCTCCTGGGCAGAGTGCTGTGGCACCACAGCTCACAGCAACCTCCAACTCCTGGGCTCAAGCAAGTCTCCTGCCTCAGCCTCCCAAGTAGCTGGGACCACAGGCACCCGCCAGAATGCCTGGCTATTTTTTTTTTTTTGGTTGCAGCCATCATTGTTGTTTGGTGGCCGGGCTGGATTCGAACCCGCCACCTTAGGTGTATGTGGCTGGTACCTTAGCCACTTGAGCCAGGTGCCAAGCCTGGGGCGTTTGATGTTGACCCTTTATTCCTGTTGGGAACTCCCTCCTTTCTGTTTCCTTGAGGCCATGCTTCTCTTGCTGTCCCATTTTTTTGTTGACTTATTTTTGGTTTTTCCTATAGCCTCTTTTTCTTTCACCCCAGCTAGAAATATTAGTCATTTGCAATCTTCTTCCCATTCCATTGCTATTAGCTATCAATCTTGCTTTCTAACTCCATTCTACCTCCTGCTGGCATCTTTAAAGTTATCTGTGTTTAATCTTACTGCTCCTGCTTTAAAACTGCCCACAGTTATTTTCCTAAATAAAAGCTGTATACTTTCATTTTCCTTTGAGTTTGTGTTAGCATTCTGGTTGATTTCTTTACCTTTAAACTTTCCTGTGTTTCTATTAGATTTATCTTTCTGAATGATAAATCATCATTTTTATAAAAGCCTTCAATGGTTCCCTGTTGCCTAAGGATAGACTGCAAATCCTGATTTTTTTTTTTTCAGTGCTCTTGACAGCCTGATTCTAGTTCAAATTTCCAAGCTTGTATTCGTGATCTCTTTCATTTGTTACTTCTGCCTTGCAGAATATGACCAACTACTTATTACCACCTCCCTGCAGAGATCTAAAAAGCATCTCAAACAAAGCCAACATCCTCCTCCTTTATCTCAGGAAATGGCAACTCCATCCTTCCAGTTTCTGAGACTAAAGTCTTACAGTCATACTTGTCCCCCTATTTTTCACATTCCCATGTCTCATCCATCAGTAAATCCTTCAAAATACATCAAGAATCTGATCACTTCGCTACTCCCACATAACACCATATTTCAAGTTACCGTCATCTCTTCCTTGGATTACACACAGTATGGGCTCCAAACTGTTGCTCTCTAACAGTCTAGTTCCAGAAAGTAGCTGGAATAATCCTTTTCTGAAAGTTGAACGAAGTCACTCTTTGCTCAAATCACATTCCATCTCACTTTCTAAAGCCAAGTCCAAACACAGCCCACAGGCCCTGTTCTGCTTCCCAGCAACCCTCCAAGCTCATTCAGTGTGCTACATTCTGGCCACGTTCTCCTCCTTAAACGAGGGGGGCATGGCTCTGCCTCAGGGTGTTTGCACTTGCTGTTACCTCTGCTCGGAAAACTTGTCATTTATTCATGTAGCTCACCTCCTCTCTTCCTTCAGTCTGCTCACACTTCACGTTCTCAGAGAGGCCTTGCCCAACCACCCTATCTATATAAAATAGCAACTTCCCCATTCCCTACACTTTCTAATCCTCTTTCCTTGTTGTATATAACACACACATACTATGCTATATACACTACCCATGTATTTGTTTATTTTCTGTTTACCTTTACTAGAATATATCCAGAGACTTCATTTTGATTATTGCTCTTTCTCTTGAGCGTAGACTAATAATGCCCAGAATATAGTAGATGCTTAATAAATATGTGTTGAATAAATATGAATGAGATCTCATAGCTCCTAAAGGGATAAAACCAGATTGAAACTTAGCTTTATCAGACTCAGATGACTGTACCCTTTAAGTATTTTATACTGTTTATGAAAGTCGTACCTTTCAGGTAGAATTAATATGTTCCATAAACCTCTTTATATAGCTCTATTGCATACATTAGTTAGAAAGCTATATTATGATTATATTTATAAGTCTTTTATAGTATGTTATATTTGCTTTTTAAATAGCACATCTTACATCTCTCATGCCTAGCATGACGGACAGTAGGAGCTAAACACTTTTTATTGAGTGAATTCAGAAAGGAAGAGTCTTTTCTGCTGACCTTCCTTTTTACTAGTCTCCCCCGCAGGAAATGATTCTTGTTCCTTTCCTTATCCAGCAACAAGAAGCTGGAGAGAGCTGTGCGATTGGGCTCATTATGCTGCTTATTCTACTAGGTATTAAGCAGTTGCCACCATGAGATAAAGGTTCTCCACTTTAATTTTGATTTTATGAAATACCAAAACTGTTGCAAAGGATTTCTCTAGAGCTCTGTAATTTAGGACTGGCGCAGATGGAAGAGAATGAGTTAAACTTGGAGGAGGTATTCCCAACACAGTCTTTGTGTAACCACTGAAATCCCTTGGTGCGGTATTATCCACCCCCTCTGTTTCGGGATATAGCTCTTAATGGGTTTTCATCATTTTGTTGTTATTTTAGCTCAGTGAAGTAGTCTGTTAATAACTTGGTATTAATAATGCCTTCCTATGGGTTCTGCATCTTGGTGGGAGCTCAGAGAATCACGCTTCGGAGATGTCGTGGAGTGTGATGGGCAGCTTCGTGCCTTCTGCAACCCGGAGGTGTAATTGGTTCAGAGGAAATACATCTTTGAGGCTAATATTACCTGTCTTTCTTCAATTCCCTATATAAATATGTTTGGAGATATTACATTGATGATTGGAAGCTGTCAGGATCCCATGCACAGTAATGTGGTTAAAAGATATTAGGCAAGCTTTTTCGAATACTGAGAAGCCATTCTGATTAGCCTTTTCAATAATAACTTTGAAGGCAATATATTCATAAGCATGTATTTATCTCCAGCCAAGTAATTAAAATGCCAATCTTCTCTGTAATTTCAGAGATCTCAGCCTCCTTAAAAAGCCCTCAAGAGCCTCACCATCATTACTCAGGTAGGATGCATGCACACATGGACGCGCCAGCCGAGTTCAATGCCTGTGACTCTGCATTTGGAAACAGAAACATGGATGAATTCTGTATTATGTGTATGGCTCCCAGCTTGAAAAGTTGCTGATCACTCTGATGGGGAAAACAATCAGATTTCTTCCTTTGCCCCTGAGTTGGGAAAACAATTTTGCAGGATTTTAAGAAAATTTGGATTTTTAAACAAACAAAAAAAAAATCTGGATTTTAAAAAAATGTTTATCTCGGCAAGTTCCAAATGGTGAACGTGAAAGATGACCTGGAGATCTAAAAATTCCTGTGAGTGCAAAGCCGCCCAAAGCCGCAGATTTCAGTGTTTTTGTACTGGGGAAAAAAACAGACCCGAAATGGGCTGTGAGGGAGGGTTTTGTACCCTCCCTTGGCCTTCAGTGGATATGCCCACTGAATGAATGCCAAACCCACAGAGCAGGTTCAACAAAGATGTTATTAAACAAAGATGTCAAGGGTCTTGACTCTCTTCAGCAGCGTCACTTCACAGTGCTTCAGTTGTCTTTTTGCAGAGTGGGAATAATTATACTTGCCCTTCCTGAGGAACAGCCTGCCAGAGGGCTGGTTGAGAATTAAGAGGAAAGCGCTTTGAAATGCACAGCAATATAAAACCAGCTGGACTTGTGCCATTAGGTGTTTCCTTGGTGGGGGGGGGCGTCACTGCTCTCAGCCTTGGGTGAGATAATACATGGGCAAGGCTTTTATACTATGTAAAACTTGGTATGTGTGCTAGAGCTTGTTGGCGCTATAATTACTGTTATAATCACATCAAGGTTCTTTTTTGGAGGGCCAGTAATAGATGGCCTTCTCCCGAATTCTCTATAGTGAACAATGTCTTAGAGGATCCCAGACTCCTCGTTCTGCCCTCTTACAACTCGGTTTTTCAGCTCAACACTCATCTCTTATTTTGACTCTGATTGTCAACTTAAGAAAGTGTCTGGGGTGAGGAATACTGCACCTTATATTGACTCGGATGTGTTAGGATATGGCTCATCACAGGAAAATGCAAATCACTTGCTGTATTAATAAAATTGGTCTTTGGCGCTCCGTGGGGAAAAAAGGGTGAACTGCGCAAAGTGAACAGTAGGTGTCTCCACAGTCCACTGTGCATTGGATTCGCGTTGGAAAAGGAAACCCAGAAGGAAGACCAGAGATTAAAGTGCCATTTAAAAGAAAGTCCCACATATGTTCGAATTAGTTTATGGTTTGGTATTCCGGAGAGTGGAGGTGATAGCTGTAGCTCAGACTGTGTGCTATAATCTCCTATAAAATCTCTCTAAGACTGGGAAAGTCTCCCTGTTTACAGTATCGTTTATTTTAAAAACGGTATTCTAGTTAATATTTTTGATAATGGCAAAAAAAAAGGGGTCTTGGAAATTAAATATTTTCAACATTATCTGAATGTATTGACGTGGAGAGTCTCTCTGTAAACCCAAGCCGCTGATGCATACTTGAACTAGGACATCTGTTTTTGTTTGCAGCCATTGAAAGGAATAATTTAATGAGGCTTTCTCAGACCATACCCTTCACACCAATCCAACTGTTTGGTGAGTAGCATTCCCACCTTCTTGAGGCCCTGTCGGGGCAGACGCACTTGAGTGAATCAAAGGAGAAACACATTGCATCATTTTATAAGAGGTGAAAATTTTGTTTTGCTGATGGCTGTGGTTTTGTGATATTCATTTCCTGAAATGAATGCTCTGGTTAACTGCCACAGCCAGCATTTAGGGTCAAAATCTAACACCATGGGAGGGGGGAACCTCTGATGAGCAGCAGTTGGGAAGAAAGCAGTAAGATGCACCTGGCATTCAGGGACTCGAGGCTGGAAGTAAGTGGGAGAGAAAAGAACCACCCAACCATGTCCAATAAGCACAGAAAAAGTGATCAGTGTCAATACAGTGAAAGCCAACAGGCTTCTGACGAGAAACGCTTTGCGTATTGTTTTTTGTTTGTTTGTTTTGTTTCATCTACACTAATTGCTCTTACCTCAGACGGCAAATGTCATTTTTAAAGGCTGTAGGAGTAAAGAAAAACAAGCTCACATGAGCCACGGTTACCAACATTTCTTAGGATAGGGCACCAGACAACTGAATGTAACAAGAGTCCCCACACTGTCCTTGACCTTGGTCCTCCTCATATTGTTCGCATATAGGACAGACCCAGGTTGGTATTTGATGGTTAATGCCTTTTCCTTCCACTTGGCTTCATGGCTGGATTTGCAAATCAATAGTTCTGCTCCAGATCCTCTACGGCAGTGGTTCTCAACCTGTGGGTCACGACCCCCAGGAACTGTATTAAAGGGTTGCAGCATTAGGAAGGTTGAGAACCACTGTTCTAGGGGTTTAGAATACCACAGAGATCTAAAGTGGCTTTTATTTATCTGGGCACCAAGAATAAATATTTGAAAATATGTTACTAAGCATTACCTAGATGTGTTTATTGATAAGGAATTAGGTAAAGAATGAGGGAATAGATTTCTTTCTTGGTACACCAGCACAGTGTTCACCCACAAAACTCATTTGAAGCAAAGGTATAAGAAGGAAATGGAACACAGGCTTGATAGATTAGATCATGTTACTTGTGTTATAAGTATTTAACCTTGTGTTGGTAGAATCTAGGCTCAATAAGAATTGCTCTTGAGCAGTGCCTATGTCTCAAGGAGTAGGGTGCCGGCCTCATATACCAGAGGTGGCGGGTTCAAACCTGGCCCCAGCCAAAAACTGCACAAAAAAAAAGAAAAAGAAAAAAAAAGAATTTTTCTCTGTTCAACAGCTTAAAGTAGAAGTTATATATCAGCTCAATAGGCATTTTGTGTCTAAAATTCTTTAAATGGGTTTGAGTTTGCATCTGAGATTCTCTTTTGCTTTTGCCATGTTAAACTATTTAATCTTTATAACAACCCCATGAAGTGGACATTATTTTCATCCCCATTTTTCTGAGAAGAAAATTGAGGCTTTACATAACTTATCCCCAGGTGTGAAGGAAAGAGGGAGGGTCTCTGGATGGTGAGCTTGGTATCGATTTCAGCTGGGTAAAACATGCATTCTCAGTGGAATGAGATCAACCCCATGGGAACCAAAAAGCCCCTTTTGTTTTCTTTTTTAGGACTAGATTACAGGTCACATATACTTAAGGAGAAATACAGTAGTTTTTAATACAGGATAAGCTTTCCTAATCCAAACATTAAACCTCCCGAATTCTCCAACATCTGAAACATTTTGAGCACTAATATGTTGCCACAAGTTGAAAATTCCACTTCTGACCTCATGTGACAGGTTTCAGTCAAAACACAGTCAAGATATGGTCAAAACTTTGATTCATGGGCTCAGTGCCTATAGCTTAGTGGCTAGGGCACCAGCCATGTACACGGGAGCTGACGGGTTTGAATCCAGCCTGGGCTTCCCAAACAACAAAGACAATTACAACCAAAAATTAGCTGAGCATTGTGGCAAGCACCTGTAATCCCAGCTACTTGGGAGGCTGAGACAAGAGAATCACTTAAGCCCAAGAGTTTGAGGTTGCTGTGAGCTGTGATGCAACAGTGCTCTACCAAGGGCCACATAGTGAGACTCTGTCTCAAAAAAAAAAGAAAAAAAAACTTTGATTCATGAACAAAGTTATTTAAAATATTGTATAAAATTACCCCTAGGTTATGTGTCTAAGATATATAGGAAATACAAATAGTGTTTTTAGACTTGGGTCATAGCTCTAAGACATCTTATTAAGTATATGTAAATATTCCAGAAATCTGAAAATAATCTGAAATTTGAAGCACTTCTGGCCCCAAGCATTTCGGATAAGGTGTACCCAACTTGTGTTAATATGTCGTGGGAAGAGCAATTAGAAAAAAATGCCTAATATGGCTCCTTAGGGGTGTTGATAGTGACCAACAAGGCCAGGTTGAACTGACTCTCTTGGAGTATTTGTTTTTAACAAAAGATACGTATCCTTACCACATTCATTTTGTTTTGTTCAGTTATAGTTGCAAGAGTGTCCAGCCTGAGGCCTGTGGGACACTCTTTATATGTTGTGTCAGATACTATGACAAGTATGCATGGGCTGTTTTTTATTAATCAGCTTTTGTTGGTGTTTGTGTATTTACTGTGGCCCAAGATAACTCTTTTTTTTTTTTCTGAGACAGTTTCACTATGTCATCCTCAGTAGAGTGCTGTAGTGTCACAGCTCACAGTAACCTCAAACTCTTGGGCTTAAGTGACTTTCTTGTCTCAGCTTCCCAAGTAGCTGGGGCTACAGGCACCTGCCAGAATGCCTGGCTATTTTTTGTTGAGGTTGTCATCATTGTTTAGCTGGTTGGGGCCAGGTTTGAACCTTCCAGCCTCAGTGTCTGTGGCTGCTTCATAATCACTGTGCTATGGGCGCTGAGCCCCAAGATAGCTTTTATTTTTCAATGAGCAACAGGAAAGAACAAATGTTGGGCACCCCAACTGCAGTAAGAACAACTTAATTCTTGTGTATCCTCTGGCAATTGACCTCTTCCACTTCCTTACATTTACTAGACAATAAATAACATGGAAACTTGGTCAGATCCTTCTCCTTATTCTGCTCTAGTCCCTGCTAGTTCCAACCTCCTCTGATTATCTGGGCAACTGAATGGATTCTGCCACGAGTATGGGGGATGTTATTTGTGTTATAGACATGATGATCCCTTTGAACCCTTCGCCTTCATTTCTCTTTGTAGGAGGAGAAGAAATAACTCTCTACAGGCTGGAGGAGAGTTCCCCTTTGAATCTTGATAAAAGCATGTCCTCTTGGTCCCAGCATGGGAGAGCTGCAATGATCCAGGTGTTGTCTCAAGAGGAGATGGATGGGGGTCTCCGTAAAGCTATGAGAGTCATCAGTACCTGGTCTGAGGGTGACATTCTCAAGCCAGGCCAGGTATTCATTGTGAAGTCCTTTCTCCCTGAGGTTGTGAAGACATGGCATAAAATCTTTCGGGAGAGCACTGTGCTTCATCTTTGCCTCAGGGTGAGTCTGATACTCAGAGACCCACAGTCCAGTGGGACAGGTCAAGGAAAGGAGATCTGGCTACATCATTGTCTAAGGCCACTAACTCCAACTCAAAGGGGAGCCCATTATTTCAGAGAGGTAGTAGGTTGTGTTTTTTTCACTTTGTAGGGCTTTTGCTTTTGGGGTGGGGAGCGGTGGGAGTTGAACAAGGCTAAAAATCGCATGTGGGCAGCCTCAAGTACTTTCACAATCATAGGCCTGAGATAGTGCGGCAATATTTTTATTAATGTTCCCTATTTTTAGGAAATTCAACAACAAAGAGCGGCTCAGAAGCTTATCCACACCTTCAACCAGGTGAAACCACAAACCATTCCCTACACACCACGGTAAGGAGATATTGGCATCCTGCCCCTTCTTTTTAGTAGGGATTTCTATTAATCCCTTTTTAGCCCATTAGTCATAAGAAATCAGACCCATGGGGAAGTTCCCTATGACATTATTTCTGGGGTTTTCCTTCTATAATTTTGGAGACTGGTAAAAGGGGAATTAAATGTTCTAGGGATACCTTAGTTTAAATCACTAACCTTGGTAAAAGAATTCAAAAGGAGGCCATAGCTACCATTTAAATTATGTGAAATAGATCCTGAATGTAGTTTCCAATGTCTAGCAGTAGCATGGCAGAAAAATGTTTCTTCTTTAAGTATAGTTTCTTCCCCCCAGTATCTTACAGAAATTAGGAACTTTGTAAGAGTGAACTCTTTTTACTTTCATTTGAGGGTCTCCATACACTTGCATTCACTTATTGAGACAAATCATAATTTAGTGCTGAGGACTTGTAGTAAAGCCATATTGTTTCATTTACAAGGAACTTTATAAAGCATAGTAAGAAAAGTTGGGTCCTTTACTCATATAAAAGAGAAGTGAGGTGGATTAATGTGAGCAAACACTCTTGATCCTTGCATCCGATCTTTCCATAAAAAAGGCCAGGGTATTCAGCCTGCATCAGACTAGCATTAGGTAATCTTTCCTGCTACTGACTGTTCAGAAAGATAAATCCCCTTTTACTGCCTTTTGTGGGATCAACGGCCTCTTTTTTTTCTGGCAGGTTCTTAGAAGTTTTCTTAATCTACTGCCATTCAGCCAACCAATGGTTGACTATTGAGAAGTATATGACAGGGGAGTTCCGGAAGTACAACAACAACAACGGTGACGAAATCACCCCCAGCAGCACCCTGGAGGAGCTGATGTTGGCTTTCTCTCACTGGACCTATGAGTATACGCGTGGAGAGCTTTTGGTGTTAGATTTGCAAGGTGATTGATGATGTAGGACTTGGTACAACAAGTATGAGGCCAAGTGTAAAGAGATCTTATAAGAACCAGGATGGGCAACATACGGAGTTGCTCTATCTAGTTTTGAAGGGATGTGGGAACATTTATTTCAGATTCATTGTACAGTGATGACTAGGGTACCTCCTATGTTGTTTTTCACTGAGATAGAGTGGAAATCGTAAGCAGGTGATTATCCATTTAAAATTTAAAGACATCTGAAATTTTGAAATGGGAGAATATTTTTTGTACCATATTTTTCAATTTTATGGTTTTGCCTTGGTTTTATATTTATAACAAGGCTGAGGTGTGCATTTAACACATATAGGAAAGTTTAAATTCTGGGCATCTTTCATGGTTTTAAACTTTAAAGTTGCTTTAGCAATTTATAATTTAGCTTGCTCTCTTTGCCGTGCCCCTTGACATAACAGTTCAAGAACGTACACACTGAGTCTGAGAGAGGCAACACGGTGCCCTCTTACTTAAGGGAAGCTTTTGATCAGCACATCTCTCTACTGTCAACACCTCACATGTGACTTACAATCCTACAGCACAAAACAGAGTAACTCCAGCAGGCTTTCCTTGTAGGGACAGAAAGTATTAAGGCCAAAGTTTAGTCCTTGGGCTCACTAACTGAGCCTTTGGTTTTAAATAAGAATTTAGTGCAGGAACTTTCACAGAAGTTATCTTATTTAATCCCAGCAGCACCTTGAGTAGCTATTACGGGGAATCTGGGCCCACATAGTTTAAATAGCTAGCCCAAGGTTGCCCAGCTGCTTGAGAGGGAAGCAGGATGCAGATTTAAGCAGGTTTGAGCGTCCATGTTCTTTTCTTTTCACTGTACTATCTATTTATTTCCTCAAGAGTTTCATACCTAGAGGATACAACCATCTTATGGTTATTTTAAGCAACTTGGGCCTTTTTTATTTTGTCCTCTCTGTCTTTCTTGACTCTCCAGTTCTGGGATTCAGGTTTGGAGGCTGGGGAAAGTCCAGATAAACAGACAGTCCTGGGGCATCATGAGCAATGTCCAGTAAGACTGCAAAGTCATTTTGATCAAAATTTAAGTAAGTCACCTGCTCAAGGATGTATACACACTTTCTAAATTACATATAAGTATTTCTGTCCTTTGAGAGATTTCTGCTGCTCACAGCACTGAATTTTATTTCTAACCCTTAAACACAATATTTTCGGAAGCAATATAAACAAAGTTAAAATGACTAAGATGATTCAGCTTTTCAACCAGCAAGTGCTTGATCTGTATAAACCCAGAGCATCGATGCCCAAGGCATCTGTTTTTGTAGCTCATGTTGGGGGAAAGATTGATTGTTTTCATCTGTACTTGACTGTTTGTGCTTTGAGCTTTGGGTGGAGTTGTTTAGAAAGGAAACACAGACAGAGGGGGAAAAAAAAAACAACCAAAGAAAAACTTTAAGGAATTAATGATGACTCTTCAGTGTGTTTTGTATTCCACTTGAATAGGTTTTTGTTTAATGATGTTTATGTTTGGGGATTTTTATGTCTCTTAGTAATCCAAAGTGACATTAAACAGAACAAATGCTGCATTGATAGTCTTGGGGGGAAAAAGGAATTAACTTTATTCTTTTACTGGGCAATTATGTGAATTGCAGAAATAGGCCACTCCAAATAAACTATGTCAAAACATTGACCTTCAAAGAAGGGAAGAGTGGATGGACATCATAGAATGTGCGTAATGAAATTTAAGATACTTATCGGAGAGTGTTGACCAGTTGAGCAGGCCTGAATTTGTGGAAGAACGTGAATTCTATAATAGCAATTATAACCAGTTCTACTATTATTAGGTAACATTTACTAAGTACTTATTCTGCGCCAGCCACTTGACTAAAGGCTTATGTGTGTGTTATTATATTTAATCCAAACCAGGTGGGAAAGAAAAAAAATAGGGAAAATATGATGTACTATGTATTTTTAAAAGTCTTTTAGTGGTTTTTGGTTCAGTTTTGTATCGCATTTAATTTATTTATATCTCTAGTCTTTGGAGAGGTGATGTGCTTTGCCTGGGTGGTGGGAGTGGAGGAGGCTGAGAGGCTCAGGAGCAGCAGTTAGGAGGCTTTGCAGTTGCAGTGCTGGGTCTCTGACTCCAGCTCCACCAGGAATTAGGAGCATGATCCTTGGAGAGAGCATCTTGAGTTCTTTTTCCCTTGTTTGAAAGTGGGGGGAAACAGTATTATGCACTTAAGCCATAGAGTTTTTAAGGGGCTGAAATGAGACGAGTTCCTTACCTGTAGCCATCCATGGATGTTAGTATTAATCTTTGTGTGCCTCTTTAAAATGGAGGTTGATAGTCAGTTGTGGGGAGTCTACCCTCAGCTGTGTGATCCTAGTGATATCGCAGGGTGACTCCAGCTTTGGCCTCTGTGAAATGAGGCCCTGATCAGAGTGCTATGGCTCCCTACTGCTCTCAGGGAGAGAAGGACCAAGAAGTAACTCTATCCTTTCACTTTTTTCTTTCTTCTCCTTTCTGCTTTCTTCCAAGGGAGTGACAGTCATTAACCCAGAAGCTGCCACACCAGGCTGGGAAGCTGTACTCTGAGAGGCATGACCAATTTGCAATCACTTGTAATTACACTGAAGTTTTCTGGTCTCTTTCTACTTAAAAATTCTATGCGTGAGGGCCCCCGAATCATCATCATTATGTTTAAAATCCAACATTTAATTCCCAGCAATGGAAATTATTTAATAAAAATAATTGCAGTCCAAATTATAGTGGTTCACAGCAATTTTTTTAGCTCATTATTTTTCAAAGGACTTTTGGAGATATTAATTCTTTATTCAACAAAATAGTTTCCAGAATGATTCGGCATTAGCATCAACATGATGAATTCTTCTGCTACAAAGAAGGCAGCTTCTTCCCACAGATGCTGATGTACCCACAGGTGCTGGGGATCAGAATGTAAATCTGTGAGTTTCATGTAAGGGCATGCTGTCTATTATCTGGACAGGGGCATTTATTCTGTTAAGGCAGGAAGAGAGATAACACTGGGAATTGTAGATGTTAAAATGTCTTTTCCCTGTTTTCCAAATATTAGGTAGAATATGTGAGTAGGAGGAGCTCTGATGTTAAAGTTTGTCGATTCAGTGATTCCTGTGTACCTGGGAGAGACAGGTGGTGGTGGGTGGAGCGTGTGAATGCCGATGGTACTATAGGTGCAGGAAGGGGCTCTTTCTGTTAGAGATCACAGTACTGAGATACTAGAGACATGATTTTACCAGTGGTAAAAAAGTATAATTTCATTTCACAAGACATCTTTGATAGAAAAAAATAATAGTTGGCATTTTTTGCTTGGTATGGCTCAGATACTTTGCCAGCGGTTTGTGTACAGTAATTCATTTAATCCTCTCAGTAAATCTGTAAAATAAGGCCTATAATTATTCACATTTGCAGACAGCAAAACAGAGAGTCAGAGAGATTTAGGAAGATATGCAGGTTACCCACCCAGGAAGGGACGGAGCTGTGAGTAGAACCCAGATCCTTTGACTTCTGAGTAACAAACGACATTTAATATAAACAAAGCTGAATCAATTTTGATAGTTCCTGCAAAACTTCCTTTTTCCTAATTGATAGTCCATCTTTAGGTGCCATGCCAATTCCTAGCATCAATGTACAGTCTCTTTAGATGTCATCTTAAGGCTTTCATCATTGCTGTAAACTTCAGGCTTAACGTTAGGTCTGCGGCTAATCAGGTAAAGGCTTTCTAACCTTTAGTCTCTCTATGGATGGCCTTAGGGTTGTCTTTCTGTCTGTTATTCTGCTTATTTCCTCCATGGTTAGAAAAGCAGGGTCTGTCTACGCTGTTCCTGATATCTGTAATGAGAAAAATACAAACCACCCAACTTCTTCCTATGACTTTTTGTTAAAAAGAATAAGGCTGAGCAAGGCGCAGTGTGCACACTTCCCCTTACTTGGTCATCCCTGTTCCAAATCAGTGCACAAAGAAGTTCTAAGTCAGGATTCCTGAAGGGTCTCTTGATAGGATTCACAGGGGCTGTAAACTTTGATGAGAAAACGCATCACATCTTTATGTTCACTACCCTGTAACTGAAATTCATCATTTCTTTAAGTTATGATGTGGGCCACAAACCACAGTGGTATTAGCGGTACCTATGACCATTTGCAATAGAAATTATAGATACTAACATGGCATATGACAATGCTGGTAGATAAAATATTGTTTATATTGCCACTTTTGGGGCATTGTCATGGTTAATAGACTTATGCTAGATCTTGTTATTGAATCTATTAATGAAGAAGCCTGTCTATTGCAATAAGCATTTACATATTTTGGTAACTGTATTTTGGTATCATTTGCTTCCTTTATAATCCTATGTAGTTAAATTATGCATTTTCAAATGTCATTCTAAGAATGGCCTCCTTGAGTTTTACTGGGCTGACAAACAAGTTCATTACACAAAGAATGTTGAAAGCTCCGTGTCCAAGATCTAGGTTACTCTAGGGTATTTTCCTAAGAAAATTTCTTAGGATAAAAGTCTATAAGGATGACATTTTCTTGTGAAGGTTTAGGATATTATAAAACATACAGAGCACAGCAAAAATCTTTTATAAAACACCTTAGAATACTGGCTTGTTGCCTATAGCTCAAGTGGCTAAGGAGCCAGCCACATACATCAGAGGTGGCAGGTTCGAATCCAACCTGGTCCTGCCAAACAACAATGATAACTACAACCAAAAAATAGCTAGGTGTTGTGGTGGGTGCCTATTTTGCCCCCTACTTGGGAGACAGAGGCAGGAGAAGGACTTGAGCCCAGGAGTTGGAGGTTGCCCTGAGCTGTTATGCCACAGCACTCTACCCACAGCAACAACTTGAAGCTTTGTCTCAAAAAAAAAAAAAAACTTAGAATACATTTATTTTTTCAATAAGTAGAAATATATAATAATGTTATAAATTTCATATCATTTTTCAATAATCTTTCCCCAAGGCTGGTCTCTTTAAAGCAAAGAGAGCCATTACCGGTTGGAGAATAATCTCAGAAATCACACAATTTGGATTGTGCATAAATGGTACACTTACTTGTCAAACTGGCTGACCACAAGTGTCACCACCATTGGAAATCAACCTGCTCACCATTTGCATTTTATAAGAGATCCACTTTGATCTCTGTTTTGATAAATCTGAGCTTTAAGTTGCACCTGTGTTATCCCTTCAGGCTTTGGTGTCATCTTTTAAAAGGTAAATTTTACTGAAGACAAACAGATGCTCAGAAAACGGCAGCTTGCTAAGTCTACCTTTCAAAGAATTTCCACAGCTGAGCACATGGCTAGAACCAGATCAAGAATTTAGTGTCACTTTTTTATTCAACTGTTTATAAATACTAGATAGATAGTATTGGATGTGTCTCTTTGATGGAGCAGAGGTTGTATATGCAAAACTATATAGCATGGTGCATTTTTTTTTTTGAGACAGAGTCTCAAGCTGTCCCCTTGGATAGAGTACCATGGCATCACGCTCACAGCAACCTCCAACTCCTGGGCTCAAGTGAGTCTCCTGCCTCAGGCTCCCAAGTAGCTGGGACCACAGGTGCCTGCCACAATGCCCGACTATTTTTTGGTTGCAGCTGTCATTGTTGTTTGGCAGGCCTGAGCTGGATTCGAACCTGCCACCTTAGGTATATATGACTGGCACCTTAGCCACTTGAGCCACAGGCGCTGAGCCAGCACGGTGCATCTTGCTGAGCACTGATAGAGTCTACCTAGGAGACCATAGACCAGTGGGAGGAGCACAAGCTTTGGCTCAGCTTCACTCTTGTCATTACCATGTCTGGACTGTGTAGTCTCTGACAAATGACATAGTCTCTCTGAAGGTCAATGTACTCATTGATATAAATAAAGATAAAATATAAAAATAAGGATACGAGGATGATGCTGTTCTTTGGCGATTGTTAAGAATTGAAGAAAAATAAATGTATTATTGTCTAGTATATATAATACATGAATGACAGGCGCTACTATCAGTAATGACAAACACATTATGAGACATTCATTTATGGCCTAGAAATTTGTTACAACAGAGGGTGTTGAGGGAGATGGTGCGTGAACTTAAACTTTCAAATACTCCTGGACATTTTGTATAGTACATTTAATTTACTCTGGAGTGACTGTGAGTTTTAAAATAAGAAATTAGGATTTAATTATTATCTTCTTGAATTTCTAGGAAAATGTAATCTCCATTTGCTAAATGAATTTTGTTTCTTCTTTTGAGGTGTTGGAGAAAATTTGACAGATCCATCTGTTATAAAACCTGAAGACAAACAGTAAGTTAATTTATGTGTTATCATTTAGAAAATTGCATTTAACACATTGCGAATGGTTTTTAAAATAATTTATAAACATATATGTTTCTTGCCTAGAACCTAGAAAGATTTTGAGGCAGTTTGTGTCAGTAGACCCAATATAATAAAATTTTCTAAAAAGCACAGATTAGGGCATGGGGATAAAAAGAAAATGTGGATATAAAATAGGATTAAATCTGGAGATAAGTTAATATATATAAATGGAAATTATAAAGACCAATGCAGTAGTTAGAATTGGGCTGTAAATTTGACTCTGAGTGTTCTAGGGGCCCAAACATAAGAAAAATAAGGGTAAATTTAGCCTCTACCACAGTGGTTCTCAACCTTCCAAATGCTATGATCCTTTAAGACGGTTCCTCATATTGTGGTCACCCCCAACCATGAAAATATTTTTGTTGCTACTTCATAACTGTAATTTTGCTACTGTTAATGAATCGTAATGTAAATATCTGATATGCAGGAGACCCCCAAAGGGGTCGTGACCCGCAGGTTGAGAACCCCTGCTACAGGCTTTGACGTGAAAAGAATTAATGTCCTAGGAAAGGCTCAGCTTCTATCACTGGAGTCTCTGCGTCTTATCCTGGGTGGTATCTTCCATCACATGCTTATGAAATGGAACTAAGGCATTTGTGTGCGTTTCATTAATGGCCAATCTCAGCAACACGAAAACAATGGGCTTAAATATGTATGCATTATCCGATTCACTGAATTAATTTGTAGCTGAAGGTTCAATTATATGAAGGGATGAGTCATCCACCTGTTTTTTGAATTCCCATGGACATGTTATTCCATTCGCAAGTTTTGGGGAAGACTCTGCAGTAGGGAATCTGAGGTTATGATTTTACGTTAAAAGTGGAGTAGGAAGAAGTGATGGTGCTGATTAAGCACTGATCAATATGGCAGGCAGTAGTGGTTCTCAGATGTGAGTGTGCGTTATGATCACCAGGAGAGCTTGTTAAAACACAGATTGCTTTGTCCTTTCCCCAGAGTTTCTGATTCAGCAGGTTTGGGGTAGAGCCAAATAATCTGCATTTCTAACAAGTTCCCAGGTGATTCTGATGCTGCTGGTTCGAAGACCACTCTTTGAGAACTACTAGCACACAGCATTTTTACTTTTTAGTTGCTGTAAGTGTCTATACTTGATTCCTGGGTGGTGGAGATTATATATAAACTACATAAGTGGATACTCCCAATGGAATATAACCTGAAATTTTTACTTTCCTTCCCCCCAGAACTCATATTATATTCACTGCATTGATGCTCTGTTCTTTTACTGAATGATTTAATCTAAAAATATGTAGGGTCTTGTCTTTTCTTATCTCCTTCTTTCCCTCCTTCCTTCCTTCCCTCCCTCCCTCCCTCCCTCCCTTCCTTCCTTCCTTCCTTCCTTCCTTCCTTCCTTCCTTCCTTCCTTCCTTTGTTTCCTCCCTCTCTCCCTCATTCCCTCCCTCTCTGTCTCTTCTTTCTTTCTTTTTTTTTTTTTTTGACAGGGTCTTACTATTTCACTAGGCTGAAGTGCAGTGATGTGATCACAGCTCACTGCAACCTCCAACTCCCAGGCTCAAGCAATCCTCCTGCCTCAGCCTCCTGAGTTACTGTAGTCGTATGCCATCATGGCTGGCTAATTTTTAAAATTTTTTTGTAGAAATGACAGTTTTGCTCAGGCAGGTCTTGAACTTCTGGTCTCAAGTGATCCTCCCACCTTGGCCTCCCAAAATGCTGGGATTATAGGCATGAGTTATGTCACCTAGCTCTTTAAATATGTAGAGTTCTATGCAAAGAGGTCCATCTACTAAAAGCATATTACATATTTAACTAGACTAGGTGAGCTAGACAAAGTAAAAGTGATCCAGATTGCTCTCATACATTTAATTTCCAGGATATTTATTTGACTATGGAGTCCATGTTGTAACCCTTAGGGTATATGTAAAGACATTATTTTCACTTTAGTAGAGCTAAGATGTATTTATCTAAAAATATTATTTCTTCAGGAGCCCTCTGTGCCCAAGAGTTAGTAATAAGAACTTTGTACTGCAAGTACTTTCTTTATAATTTCTCAGTAAAATTTTTTTTGCATATATAATGAACTGACTTACGTATACTGTCTATCATTTAGTAAATTTTGACCTTGGCATATGTCATTTAATATGACCTGAATAGTCCATCTTTTAGAATTTCAAAATTCTATTATCCCACTTGACAGTTGAGTATTTAATTGCATTCTATAGGCCAGTGGGCCTCATTTTCTATTAAGGTCACCTGGGGAACTTAAAAAAAAAAGATGCCTAGGATTGGCATCAAATTAGAATCTCTTAAGATAAGGCCCTGATGCCTGTATTTTTTAAAAGTTCCCCATGTGATTTTGTGGGCAACCAGGGTTAAGCACCTCTGTTTTATGACAACTTAACTTTTTATGACTTGAGGATAATGATAGGATAGGATGGCATCATTGTGGCCAGCCCGGTTTTGTAGGGTTACCCAAGTTGGGTGCAGCTGGTCTTCATGGTCAAGATAACAAGGAATGTTATTTTCTCATGACAGTGGAGAATTAGTTTGATGAGGCTCGGAATTTTGAATGAGGGAGTGCAGACCAACAACACCAGCATCATCTGGGACATTGTCAGACTCTCAGAACCCTCCCCAGACCTACTGAACCCGAACCTGAATTTTTACAAGATCATTTGATAGATAGATACAAGGTCATTTGATAGAAATTAAAGTTTGAGAAGCACCGATTGAAGCAAGTGTTTATTTTAGCCTTGGCAGCGATGTAAGTGAGCATTTTCCCAGTCCCAGTTCACAAAGGAGGAGACTGAAGCTCAGAGAAGATGGTAATTTGCTTTTGAGGAGAAGGGGGTCAATGAAAGGGAATGATCCTCTATCAAAAAAGTTGTTTTTGTGGTGTAAATCCTAATATTGTTTCTAATGCCTGCTGTCACTTAACTCTCCCCAAACTTCTGCCTTGGTTATCTGTAGGTTGGGATTCTATCTTTTTAGTTTACTGCCTTGATGGTTTGGGCATTTGACAACAATGAGACGAGGATGATCTGTTCTTTAGTAAATCTATGTATAGATGGCACTAATTAGCGTTTCCCCGCATGTGGAACCAAGCTACCACCTGCTTTTCCTGTGTTGTGAAAAATCTGGAAAACAGCTACTTGTTTTTTTTTTTTTTTTTTAAACTTGGTTATCTGAGCCTGCAAGGCTGCAGGCATGCTGTGTGCCATAGGGTGTTAATGCAAATGAACCTCCCTCCAGCCCTCCTTCACTCTCCCCTGCACAGGGAGGAGTCAGAACCCCAATATATACATTTGGTGGTAATTTTGATTTGCTTCACTTAATTTTTTTTTTTTTTTTAAATTTTTTAATTGAATGTTAACTATGTACATTAATGCACTTCTGGGGCTATAACCAAATAGCCTAAGAACATGCTTCACTTAATTTTGACAAAGCTCACAGAGGGAAATGACTTCAGTGTTTTTACCTGAGAAGCAATGCCCCATCTCTAAGTTGGGAGGGAGGAAATGGCAGGTATAGAATGCAAATGGATGAAATATTCCAAGAGGGTCATGCTGGAGAGACTATAAAAAGGACGTCTTCAATTTAAATGACTAAAATGATGCCTTCATTTTCACTTTACCAGCGCTGTAGAATTTCTGGCCTAGATACCAAGCGAGTCTACTTTTTTGTCACCTTCAGTTTCACCTTATTGAAGTGGTTCCTTACCAGATGGACTGAGAGAGAGGAATAGTTAACAGGAGGCAGCTTATGCAGCCGGGTAAATACCACCAGAACTGTACTCTGTAAGAGCGATTGAGTGACCGGGAAAGTTAATCCTGGGTGTCTGTTCACTTTGTCTTCCCAAGAGATTTCCTCCACCTACTCGCCTCAGAGCAGAGAGGCAATCTGAGATCAAACTGACATCAGCCCTCATTCGGAGCTTGGCACATCTTCAGAGCAGCTACTGTTATTCTGCCAAAAGGAAGTGGAAATTGAGATAAATGTTTCAATCCTTGGATGGAAAAAAGTCCATTTTTACACCACATCCCTTTTGAGAAACCGCATTCCTTAGAAGCAAAGTTTATTGTTTCCTTTTGTGACAGTTTGCTTTTCTTTTTTTTTCTTATGACGTGGTATTTAAGAGCAGTAATTGAGTTCAGATTTTAAAATGTGCTGTTTCCACTCTGCATGTCATTAAAATAAAATATTAGCTTTCATAACGTTTCTTGGGAAGTGTCTCTGGGGTGCTCTGTTCTGTGGTGTGCGGAGTGTCAAAATCTGAATAATGGTTGTTGGTGATATGATAACGCATGAACATTGATCTTAGAATCTGCTAGGGACCTATGATAATTCTAGAGTATTCAAATTCTGCCCCATATATGCTAATTCTAATTTTGTCACCTACACCAAGCATGTGTAGTTTACTTCCACAACCAAATGGTCTAATGGTCCTGCCTTTCTAGGAAGAGGCCAGGATAGCAGTTTGCAGGTAGAAAGTGGCCTTGGAAAGCGCCATGGCCACTGGATCTGGGGGTTAGTCTGGTTATTTGTTTTTGATTATGGTTATTTTAAGAAAAGTATTTGGGTTGGAAACAATATATATGCATCTTTTCAGAAGGTGTGTTCCAATAGCAAATTTCTGTTACTTTTATACCTTACCTTTGGGATATTCCAGGAGAACTTTTGCTAATGAATGTTATTCTCCCAACCCGTATGCATTATTAGAAAGGGTTGCTCTGTTTTGTTTTAATGTGGTACATAGAAAATTCACTCTTCTATCAGATTAGTGTTGAAATGCATTTCACAGTAGGTCTTGGAGTTGGGTACAAAGATTTAAGTGCATTTGAATTTTAAATTTGCAAACCTAACGTTGTTGCTTCCCCAAAGTGCTCTGTTCTTTGTTGGCTCCTTCAAGTTTACTGGGTTACTAAGGGATACTGTTCGGTATCTCAGAGAATCCTGGTCGAGCTCCTTTTTCTTAAGTTGTGATCTAATTGATATTCTGATATTTTCTCTAGATCAAGAGGAATGGTGTTTGGACCAGCCAATTTGGGGGAAGACGCAATTAGAAACTTCATTGCAAAACATCGTTGCAACTCCTGTTGCCGGAAGCTCAAACTCCCGGGTATGCCGCCAACAAGTCTATTTTTCTCCAAGTAAATCTCACATAGAACAACATCCATTGTAACCTGGGATAAAGTAGAAAATCTTAATCACATTTTTATCTCATTCTCAGTCATTCTCAGAGCCTGACTTTCTGACTGCAAAATTTTCAAGTCTCTAAAGGGATTAAAAGGACAGGGATTTACTTTAGGTTCTGCCAAAATGTGATAAAACAACTTGGGTCCCCATACTTGTCATAGTCACTCCAAGTGAAAAGTTCTACTGACTTAAATGGGGTGAAATCTGAGTGAGGTCAGCAGAGGGTCTCTGCCCCTCTGCTTTGGAGCCCGCCAGTGGCTCCGTCCTGGTGCCCATGGCATTCCTGTTCTATTCTAATCTACCCACTGGACCCTCGGGAGGGTGCGGTATAGAGGGAAATAAAATAGTGCTTTTCACTGTAAAAACCTGCTGCTTTAAACATATATTGCAGTTTAAAAAAATTCTCTTTAAAAAAATTTGTATTTATTTCTTATTTCAGAATGTTAGGGGATGCAGCAGTTCTGTTGATACACTTTGTTTTTGTACAGATTGAGTCAAAGACACACACATAAGAGTGCTCTTCACTCGGGTAGTGTATGCTGAAACACGTATTGCGATTTTAAAAAAGAAAAACCTGATTCGATTTAGTAAACTTCCCTAATATTTTCCTATGAAAATATTCTTAATATAAAGCAAGCAGCTGGAAGCCTGTGCCCTCCAAGTTGGCAGTCCCAGCTCTGTTGCATTCTCTTCCTTTGTCTCAGAAGGGAGGCTTTGCATCTGCCTCAGCTCACTGACTACTTTTCTTAGCTCACCGCAAACTTGTCCTTACAGGGGGATTTCACATATTTTAAGTTGAGTAGCCTTTCCTGCCTTCCAATAAACAATCGTACCCTGAGCTGGAAATCAGTAAAAGAACATCATCTATCGTAAGCTTGGATGGAGCAGGTGTACACTTATAATCCAAAAGGGCAATTTCTAGGCTTGTTTAGAGTTAGAGTCTAGGAGTTAGAGATGGGGGAGTTCTTGTGGGAAAGACAGCAAAAAACTGGGGTTTGGAGCAGGCATCCAGTTTCCGTGGGAACATAGCGTGACTTCAGAGGTGGTGGGGGTGACCATGGGAGATGGGGGAATCAAAAGGGAGCAGTCAAGGAGGCAAAGGCCATGAATCTCATAACTGCTGGGACTTGCCCTACAGATCATGCCCCAGGCTTGGGCGAAGAGACCAGTGCAAAGCTAAGCTGCCCACTGGTCTCTTCTCTGGTCAGAAGGAGCCCAGGAAGGGACTGGGCTGGGCTGGGCTGAGGGGCCTCCAGGTGAGGGCCCTGCAGGAGATAGGAGCTGACAGATAGGAGTTATCCGTTGATGGCAGTTGGAGTCTGATCATTAACTTCATATTCTCAGGCACTGGCCTCTTCCAGGTCTGATTCATTGTGCCCTGGACAGGGCAGCCTCCATCCTTGGAGATGTAGAGACTATATCTGACCAGCCAGGACACAAGGAGACTTGAGATATAACTCACTGCTTCCAATCCTTAAGTCCAGTTAACTGTTCTGTATGATTAAGGTTCAGATAATATCTATTTATATTATATATTGCTGGGTTTAGAGTAATTTAGTAATTTCTCCATTGCTACTCCTAATTCATGTTTCCTTTCAAAACCTTAAGTTTTAACCTAACATGTAAATAGATATAAGCAATCCCCTCATTCACTCCCTTTTGGTAATCTGGAATGCAGGGTTAGAGGTGAGCCTTCTTTTTTGTTTGATTATGCTTTACTTTTTTTTGTTTGTTTATAGAGATGCAGTTTAGTGGAAAGGGCATGGGATCTAGAGCCAGACAGATTGAACTGTCTGAACTCACATTCCAGTTTTGCTTTTTTTTTTGAGACAGAGTCTCACTATGTCACCCTTGGTAGAGTGCTGTGGCATCACAGCTCACAACCTCAGACTCTTAGGCTCAAGTGATCCTCTTGCCTCAGCCTCCCAAGTAGCTGGAGTATAGGCACCCACCACAATGCCAGCTATTTTCTGTTGTTGTTATTGTAGTTGTCATTGTAGTTTGGCAGGCTCAGGCTGGGTTTGAACTCTCCAGTGCCAGTGTATGTGGCTGGTGCCCTAGCTGCTGAGCTACAGGCAACGAGCCCCACTTCTGCTTTTTGCTAGCTATATGACCTTGGGCTTCAGTTTCCTCATCTGTAAACCGGACATAAAAGCATCTGTCTCATAAAGGCTGATGTGAGGAATGAATTAAGTGATATGTGTATGTGTTGAATAAATGTTGCTTCTTAGTAAAATATAACATGGGCTGGGTGCAATAGCTCATGCCTGTAATCCTGGCACTCTGGGAGGCCAAGGCTGGAGGATCCCTTGTGCTCAGGAGTTTGAGACTAGTCTGAGCAAGAGCAAGATCCCATCTCTACAGAAAATGGAAAAATTAGCTGGGCATTGATGTGGGCACCTGTAGTCTCAGCTATTTGAGAGGCTGAGGCAGGAGGATTGCTTGAACCCAGGGGTTTGAGGTTCCTGTGAGCTATGATCACACCTCTGCCCTCTAGCCTGGGAGACAGAGCAAGACCCTGTCCCAAAAAACAGAAACAAACAAAATATATATTATATCTATATATACACATACACATATATATAGAGGGTGTATATATATAAAATATATATTAGCTTATGTCTAGGTAATTCCCATTTAACATTAAGATTAATATAAGAAATACATATTTAAGTTATCAAATGTATTGTCAGGCCCGAGGGCCTCTTCTATCCTTGTCAAGGGGAGTGATAATCTTCTCTCTTTTCATACAACATGAAGTTATCAAATATAATCAGTATAGCATAAAAAGTGTACAGACATTTATTTTTTTACTAAAACATAACTTTGTACATTGATGCATTTATGAGGTGCAGTGTACTGCTTTGATATACAATGTGGAATGCTTACATTGAACTAAGTAAACACATCCATCATAGTTATACTCATTTCTTAATAGTTTTGAAATGTACCATTGCATCTTGCATATTAGGTGACGTCCCCCCAAATTCCCTCCTTCCTCCTCCCCCTCCCTTCTCCTCTTCCCTTCTACTTTCTGAACTATAGTTATGTTTTGCCATTTGTATGAGTGTGTAGGTGGTTATATATTGATTTCCTAGTAGTATTGAGTCCATTAGATACTTTCTCCCCCATTCTTGAGATACGTTACTAAGAAGAACATATTCCAGCTCTGTCCAGGTAAACATAAAAGATGTGAAGTCTCCATCCTTTTTAATGGCTGCATAGTATTCCATGGTGCACATATACCACAATTTGTTAATCCATTCATGGGTTGATGGGCACTTGGGCTGTTTCCATGTTTTGGCTATTATGAATTGGGCTGCAATAAACATTCTGGTGCAAATGTCTTTGTGCCGACATTTAAAGCCCATTTTCCTCTGTACCTTTTTCCCAAAAGTTGCCCTTATTATTAATGTTTTCTTTTGATTTCTTTTTTCAAATGGAAGAAAGCCTTAGGAAGCATAGGCTCTGACAATTGGATGAAGCTTTTCAGGCAGTAGTAAACCTGAAGTATAGCTTTTGTTACAGAAAACTGACCACTAAGGTCCAGAGCTGCCATTTCAGCTGACCTCCTGCCCTGCCTATCTCTCAGCCATGGAAATTTCCTGTCTCTCGTTTGTTTAACTCTAGCTAGCTGGGCCTTATAGGGCACTGGATATTGAATCAAGTAATGGCTCTTCCTTCCCTGCCCTGTAAACAGTGCCTAAAATGCGCAGGGGAGTCTCCCTCGGGCGTTGTGGTGGGAGGGGCTTAGTTTGGACAGGGTTTGAGTCGAAAGTGTGCATGGCTTGAGGAAGAAGAGACCTCTGAAGAGACCTCTTTTGGCAAAACCTAAAGTCTAGTCCATTTGCACAAATGGTAGGTTCTTAGGGATCCACTCTTATCTTCCTACGTGTCTTCCTTGCAGATTTAAAAAGAAATGACTATTCCCCCGGGAGAATAAATTCTACTTACGGACTCGAGGTCAAAATAGAACCAGCTAAGGAGCATCTGGCAAGGGAAAGGGGTAGAAATTCCCCAGAAGATCGCACACAACTGTAAAGGGGGAGATGCCAGATGGCTGGCCTTCCCTGCCAGGAGCTCCCCATGACATCAGCTGGTTGATGTAATGGTGACTGATGACATCAGAGCCTCTCTCAGGATGCCTTACACCGGGGGATCCTTGGGACACATCTGCTAAGCCTCTCATCTGCCCCTGCCCAAGGCCTCATTGGTGGGCGAGGACTGGGTTCTCCTCCACGGGGAGACACTGGGACGAGACAGCTGGGAAGTCTGTTCCTTTACACGTCGTTGCTTTAGCTGGTTGCGTGGAGCCCTTGGAGCAGAATGCTGCACACTAAAGAACCGGGGGGATGAGTTTAATTTATTTTCTCACTGTCTGTGCAGACAGCACCCCTCCACTGCTATTCATCACCTCGCCCACAGATGTATTTATGTCTATATATATGTACATAAAAAAGTTGTGTGATTTCCTCCTCTCTCCTCTCCACAGCATAGGACTTTGAATAGCAACAATAGGGAAAACAATGGAATGAGGATGTATTTGCACAGATTGGAGCACACCCGGCACAAGCTAACCAGTAAAAAGTTAGCATCCTGGTGGAATCTAGATGGTTTGAGGTATTGTCAGTGAATCATATGTTGCCTGACTATTTCCAGTTTCTCTGAAAGAAAGGAAAAGAAAATCTAAAACAAATGCCCTTGCATCTCCCCTCCGTCCCCTCCTCCCTCCTCTCCCCTCCTCCTCCTCCCTCTCCCTTCCCCTCTTCCTCTCTCTCTCTCCCTTCCCTTCCCCTGTCTCTCCTTTTTCTTTATTTCTCTTTCTTTTTTCACCAAGATAACAAGGATATGAAAAACTGGAAATTATTAGGAAAAGGTTTCCCTTCCTTTAAACTCAGGGAGATTATCCGTTAAAGTTGACTAAGTCAACCTTTAAGATGCCATTCATGTTTCCAAAGTTGTATATATATAATTGCAGGTGAGATCACCCTGTGTCAGGAAAACATGATTTCAGACCAAAACCATGCTTCACAGGCGCTTGCCTCCTTCCAGGTGCAGAGCTGCCACGCCTTTAAGGGCTCTCTCTATAAAAGTCCTGCCTGAGAAAATTTCAGTTTCTGAGACTCGAGGTGAAGAACTCCTGGAGGCTACACTGAGTGGCATGTTTGGGGGTGCAATGACCTCCCTTGCATGCTGCACAGGCTACCCTACCTCAGACCAAGCATGTGCTTTCCATACAAGGAGAGATGGAGGGCTGAGAATGCCCTTCAGTCTCCTCTTGCATCTCCTTTTTAATTGTTTTTTTTTTTTTTTAGAGACAGAGTCTCACTTTGTTGCCCTGGGTAGAGTGCCATGGTGTCACACAGCTCACAGCAACCTCCAACTCTTGGGCTTTAGGTGATTCTCTTGCCTCAGCCTCCTGAGTAGCTGGGACTATAGGCGCCCACCACAATGCCCGGCTATTATTTTTGTTGCAGTTTGGCCGGGACCAGGTTTGAACCCGCCACCCTTGGTATATGGGGCTGGCGCCCTGCTCACTGAGCCACAGGTGCCTTCCTGAATCTCCTTTTTAAATATAAGATTTTCCAATCTACCATCCGCAAATCTGGGCTTGAAAAATTTCAACTTATTATTGTGCTTGGTCCTTCCATGAGCTGACTTGCTGCTAAACCAACCCTTATCATCTACACTCCTGAATTCTTTGGTTATGTTTCGGAAGAAATGTCACATAGAGCAATGGAAAACCCCTAAAATTAGTTTTGCCAATGTTTGTGCCTGATTCTTAAGTTTGAGTTACCCAAAGTCTAATTTCTGCCCCTTTACTTTGGTCATGAGGGTGGTGAGAAGCTGGAAATTTGGGTGATTTTTTTGAATGGCAGTGAGGCTAAAATTGCTAATAGTTTTGGGGGGCTTAACAGCTTTATCTTTCTCTGTGAATCAGTGAGGAATCAATTGGTACTCGGTTTAGGGCCGCATTCAACTATGGAAAGAGGCAGAGTTTGCCTGTCCAGGGGTCGATGTAAAGGCATCAGTGTGTTGGTTGAATATTTGTTACCTGGAGTGAAACTTGAAAGCGAATACATTTTGATTTCAAATTTCTGTGCTGTCCTGTTTTATTTTAAGAAAAATTAACAGAATGACATTTTGAAAAGACAAACTCCTGGTCGAAAGTCACTGTGGGATTGCTTGCATCCAAATACTGATGTAATACTCTGCGCGATTTGTGACCACACAAGGGTGGAGTAGTCCCTTCGTCAATTCTATTCAGTCGGTGCTTATGAAGTGCCTGCTCCGTACTTTGTCAGTGATGATGATACAGTGGCCAACCTAGCATTTCTTTGCTCTCAAAAAGCTTTGTCTCATGTTTCTTTTTGCTTGCTTTTTTTTTTGTTCCAAGTTTGGATTTCTAGTTAATGCTAAAAAGAAAATTTGACTTCTGGCCAAATATCAAATCCAGAGATGTGTCCCACACCCTCTCTACCAGTGGGCAGTAGGTTTGGACTGGGATAAGAGAATTACAGGCAAATGAGAAGACATGGCTAGGACTGATTTTAGGAACCACTGAGGAAAAACAGACTCCATAATCCTCATCTGAGTACAAAGCACAGATCATAGATGAGATCTGCCTCTGTGGACCAGAGAAGCAGGCAGGTTTCAGAGTTCCTCTCCTGAAGGCATCCAGGGCGTAGGAGTTTCTTTCCAGGAGGATGTTGGGTCCTGGAAAGACATCTGCCTCATGCTGTTCTTAAAGCTTGTCCTTCCAGGGAAAGGAATCAGACACGGTTTGAGTGTTTCTTACCCCGTTATTATTTTCTATAGCTTTGCAAAACAAGTACCGGGGTGGGGGTGGGGTGGCTAAGACTATCCAATTTAGTTCATGGAAAGATCTTGAAAAAGTTGTTTTGGGGGTTGTTGTTATTTGTTCCTGTTGTTTACTGTTTGAGACGGATGGCTCAAGATGCCCTGTTACGTTTTGTTGTCCTTCTCAGTCACCAACATCTAGCACAAAGCATCGCACCTAATATGCTTTCAATAATATTTGTTGAAAGAAATAATAAACTTTCAAATGCTACTGGATTTCATTCACTAGGTAATAAATCAGATTTGCATTTTTTAATCTAGAAGGAAATGATCACCAATTCCTTAAGACCCAGCACAATTCTTTTGATCTCTCTCTGTTTTAATTTTCCAGGAAATAGCTCTTAACAACCTACACCTGGTCTATTGAATTCTCACCCAGTTCACCTTATCACATCGGTGATAACGCCAGAGTGCAGTCCTTCACTGGTGACTATTGAAATGAGATGATAACTTCCCAGAAACGGCCTAGAAATAATCATCACTTTATTACCCTTTGAAAAGAAGATTGATAGAAAAGTCATTTGAAAGATGGTTCATTACCATGCCCTGGTATGATTTCTTTACTCACATCTCTCCAAAGCATGAGGAAGGGAGGATTATTCTCTGAGGTCGGAATCTGAAGGCTCTGTGTTTGCCTCTTTGAAGTCTTGGTATTTAATTTTCTGTAGTCATTTCTTGGGCAATTTTCTAAGAAACTAGTTGAAGCTAATTTATCATAAGTTAAAGTCAAATGACAGAAAAGATTTTCCCCCTTTAACAGCATTTTATTCCACAGAGGTTAGCTTCTGAAGGAAAATGAGACTTAAATAGCATTTCAAATCTCCAGCCACATGGGTGGGTACACAGAATAGAAAGGATTCTGGAAGCCACACTGATTTTTTTTTTTTATTTAGCATGGTTATTATTTTGTGACTTTTCTTTCCAGATCATGATGTACAGATAAAATATTGCATTTTTGTGAAACACTCTCTTAAAAAATAATTAGATAAGTTGCTTAATTTTTCAAAGAAAGACTTTTAGTTCTCAAGGGATAACCTTGGTCTCTATCATTCTCAGGCTTTTCAAATAACTTTATATAATTCATTTAACCTTTCTGTTAACCCCTAATACTGAAACGGAGATGAAGATACTTACCTTTTCAAATGAAGGTGAATGATAATGAGAGAACACTTATAAACTTCTCTGAGCATCTCATTTAAAAGACTTCTTGGGAGCGTGGGATACAATTCACCAAATAATGAGGGGTTTTCATTTTTGATATTACAAGATCATTATTTAATGATTTAATGTTTATGGAGGATGCTTGGTGGGCTTGTTTCAGTATAAACACAAAAGTGATTTCTGCTGTTTCTCCCTTTCTAAGGGGAAAAAGTTCATTGCTTCCTTTTTGTTTTACAACTTAATTAAATAGTTCAAAATCAGGAAACTCACCATTTCACAGTCTGTCATTTATTTTGCTTTTGGATGGATTTAGGTTTATCCAGGTAATAATTTTTTTTTTTTTGCTATCCTCTGCCCAAAGGAAGTCTTCCAGGAGAAGAAGTAAAGCCCAAGAGAGAAGATGTGCCATTATGGGTGACATTTTTGAGCATGAAAAGAGAGTAGATTTAAAAATCTTGATGCTTGTAAAACAAAGTTTTTAATTAACAATGATTTACATTTTATCAGCTTAGGGCTTAGTAATAACATTCTTGTCTTTACCTTGCTAGTTTTTTTAGCAACTAACTTCCTTTAGAATTCTCATCCGCTCTTAGTGGACTTTTTTCCATTGTGAACTTTTAGAAATTCCATCTTCTGAGGCCAGGCATGATGGTTTATATCTGAGCCAGCACTTTGGGAGGCCGAAGTGGGAGGATTACTTGAGTCTGGAGTTTGAGACCAGCCTCGTCAACATAGTGAGACCCTCTATCTACAAAAAATAAAAATTAGCTAGGCATGGTAGGGCATGCCTGTAGTTGCAGCTACCTGGGAGGCTGAGGCAGGAGGATTGGTTGAGTACAGGAATTTGGGGTTGCAGTAAGTGGTGATTGTGACATTGTACTCTAACCTGGGTGATGAAGTGAGAACTTGTCTCAAAAAAATTTTTTTTTCATCAGCTAAATTAGTCACAAAGTCTTCACAAATATCATGGTAGAGACTCTTTTGCTAATGACTATCTTGAAGTGGCTATAACAATCACCTTTTATTGGAGAGATTTGGGTGAATTTGTACTTTGGCTTCAACGAATCTTTTGCTCTTGTCCTATTGGTCACTGCACACAGGTCATGGAGACTCAGGATGCTGGGTGTGTTGCCATGTTTTGGAATTCCCTACTCACCCTTGAAAGTGCATTGGTAAGGACTTGGAGAGCAGATTGCTGGTAATAACGATGACGGGGAGGGGGAGAAGGGATCGATAGGTGTCCGCTATGGGTGAGGTTGGAGAGTGTCATGGATGGTGGCAGGATTGGTGAATTATTTTACTGAGGAAGCAGGGAGTAAGGGAGTGGTGTGTCCAGGAAGATCACATGTATGTTGTAAATGAAAACGAACATGGGCTCGGCTGTTCAGTGTATATTCTATTTAAGAAATATTTTTTGAGCCTTACTGCATGCTGTGCCCTTATACTATGCTCAGACTTATTAGATAAGATCCTGTCTCCAAGGATTTCCAAGACCGATAAGTACTATGTTGTCCATCATTGCCCAGCAATAATAATAATTATAACTATTATTATTGTGGGTAGCATGTATTGAGTAGTCTTTAAGGCCTGGGCACTGTGCATAATTTCATTTAATCTGAATAATAACTTAATGAGCTAGGTCATTAAGGTCATTGTGCTCTTTATAAAGACTTGAAAATGCTGTTTATGAGTAACTTGGCCAAGTCAGCTACTATAGAGGGAGCTGAGATTTAAAAGTAATCCAAATCAATGTCATGGAAGGCTATGTGATGCCGGCCAGCACACTTAAAATTACTAGAGTATGAATTCCTATGAGGTTTTGAGACATAGATTTGAAAATCAGTACTTAACTTAGGCCATTAGATGAGAAAATCCAAAGTGGGGCCTATAGAATGTTCCCTGGTATCCCCTCTGCCTCTGTCATATCAAGGAAATCTTTCCTGGACAGTTATCTCTGGACCATGGGAAAGTCACTCCCTCTTGATGTGTTATGAGGGAATGGCTGGAGTTTTTTGAGCCCAGCACTGTATCTGCCAGTGAATTTTTATGCTTCCAGTTGCATTTTTCCCATTTTTTTTTTTTTTTTGCCTTTCCACACACTAGATATTTGTTGGTCAATACTTACCATTTGATAGCATCTCGTGATATGCCAGCTTCTCAATTTATAGTGCAAAATAGAAACCTATGCAAACTACAAAACTTTTATCAGTCTGACCATCGCACTGTGTCCCTGGAGGCCTTGGAAGCTGGAGTATAATCAGGAGGTTGCTTGAAGTGCATGGAATCAGAACAAAGAGAGGTAGATAAATCAAATTTTTAATGGTGTCAGGCTAAGACATCCTGTTTCATCTCATCTTCTCTGGAGGGATGGGCCTGCCAGTGGGAGTGGAATACCCAAAGTCTGAAATACTTCAGACTGATTCCAAAAGATGCAACAGAATTTCAAGCAACTCTTAGATCAGCCTTGAGAAACAGGGACCACGATGAGAAAATGCTTCTTTTCTCTTTTTCCCTCCTTCCTTCCCTCCCCCCCTTCCTCTCTCCCTTCTTCCTTCCTTCTCCCTTTTCTGATTCCCTCTTTCTGTTACATCTTTTTATACTGTAATGCTTGCAACTGTGGACCAAGAAAAATCATTAATTTTACAAGTGAGATACCAACTTCCCAGAAATATAGAATTAGAAATGTGAGAGCTAAAAGGCTAGCTAAGGATAATGAGATCCAAAGAAATTGTGCTTCACCCAAAGTGAATATACTTACTGTTAGAAGAACTAGAATTCAGACCTCCTAAGTCACCATTACTTAGCCTGAAGGTGGCCACATTTTCACATTAAAGCAAATAATGTTCTCATGTTGTATTAAAAAATCCTTTTCTGCTTTCCTGAAGAATATTCAGAATACTTATGCAACTAAATTTTTAACTTAGAAATCTTTATAAGACTGTCACTAAGATGGGCCAAGTGAGATTTTTAATTGTCTATGTTTTTCAATGAAAATAATTCATTAGATAAGTGAGCTTAGAACCCTAGTGGCAAAATGATATGCATTTTAATGATTTTTACCAATTCTCTTTGCGTATTTGTTGTGCCCCTGTTCCCCATAATGTGTGTTTCATAATTCGAAAGTAGCTACTTGGGTGACTATTGTTGCTCTCAAGTGAAAAGACTCTGTAAGACTTAGATTTCAATGTGTGTCAAAGATTTCATATTATTTAGAATAATTTATAACTATCTTTCGTTGTCATAAAAAACCTCTTAGGCCTGTGGCATCTTGAATTTTCCTAGAAGAAGTTGCATGGGTTGGTAGAAAATAGGCCTTGGAGACAGATGGACTTAGGTGGGAACTGAAGCTCTGCCACTGAATGGTTTGTGGCCTTGGGCAACTTGAACTTCAATCTGTCATTTAAAAGTGGCAGGATAATCTGTTAATCAACTGACTTCTGTTTATTTTCGCTGTTCTCCATCCCAAGAAGGTAAGAGGATGCTTGCACCCCAGGATGTTAATAGCAGATGGCAGAAGTTGCAAGGCCTCAATATGCCGACCTCCCTTCAAGGCTTCTGGAAATGGCTGAGAGCTTGGAGTTGCTGAAGCAGAGGGAGCTTAACATAGGAAAGAAACTCAAGATTAATTCACAGAGAGAGGGAGGATGATGATGATGTTTTGGTAAGAAATATAGAGCTAGGCTCAGTGCCTGTAGCACAGTGGGTATAGCGTCAGCCACATGCACCGAGAGTGGTGGGTTCAAAACTGACCCGGGCCAGGTAAACAACAATGACAGCTGCAATAACGACAACAATAACAAAATAGCCAGGTGTTGTGGCGGGCACCTGTAGTCCTAGCTACTTGGGAGGCTGAGGCAAGAGAATCATTTGAGTCTAAGAGTTTGAGGTTGCTGTGAGCTGTGACGCCATGACACCCTACTGAGGGTGACATGGTGAGATTCTGTCTTAAAAAAAAAATAGAAAAAAAAGAAAAAAAAGAAATATAGAGCTAATTCGTAGATGTCAGGAGGACTGGTGAGAGCTATGACCTAGTAAGACCATGATAGTTATAAAACAAATGGAACCACCTGCCTGCAAATCAACTACCTGGGTCTGAACTATGGGCCTGGTGGCCTTATTATTAGAAGTCTTCCCATTTTCCAGGCTCCCTGTAAACTATTTTTGTTCTCATATGTTTTAGAATCTCCAAATTTGACTGATATTGACTCTCATCATGGTAGAGAGGTGACCTATGTCTAGATTTATAAAATAAGATAATATTCCATCTCTTATACTTGAGTGTTGTAGAGAAAATTCATCTCTGTTACCTAATGTCTACCAAGAAGTATGATTCTGAGAATTAAAGATAATGAACATAGTCTGGCATACAACAGGCATGAGGGGAAATTATGAATAATAAATTATGAATAATTAAGTTATTTTGTTTCATCACCAAAAATGATCTCCAAACCAGGATTGGTGGAGCTGGAGGTGCTTCTTTTTTTTTTTTTCAAATGAAATACCAAGTAGTTCATGACTTAGATGCTAGAATGCCAGAATTGGAAGGCTTCCATATTAGGGTAGGGTAGGCACCAACAATGTGATGGGTGCCCCAAAGAAAGACCCCAAAATGTGATGACTTAACCCACATTTATTTTGTGCTTACTGAAAATTTTCTGATAGACTGAGGCAAATGGTTGGTTTCTCTGTGCCACGTGGTATCTCTAGAACCCAAGGTGACAGGGCTCTGCCATCTTTGACAGATGAATCCCAAGATAGTGCTGGGGGCTCCTCAGCTCAGTCACCAGAAGGGGACAAGACCATGGGGGAGCACATGTAGGAGATGACATGGGCCAGCCCAGAAGTAGCACATATCCTTTGTTCATGTGCCATAGGCTAGCACTAAAAAGGCCACCCCTACCTGCAAAGGAGACTAGCAAATGCAGTCTGGAGGTATGTCCAAGAAGCAGAGAAAAAAGATTTTAATGAATAGTTAGCATCTCTGTAAAATTAGGGAATTCTGCTCCCGTTCTCCATTTGATTCAGTGTGGCTCTGGAAGTTGGGGTGTTCTTTATTGTGATTTTTGAGAGTTGTTTTTTCTTTCCATGGAAATGCTGAGTACAGAGTTCTTATTTAGGGTAGGGAGCCCTTTTGACTAACTCTCCATGTTTTCTTTAGGCATCTTCAAACCCATCAGATATATATCCTCTTTTATTTCTCCATCATGCATTTATAATGGCAAAATTCATTGGACATAAGAAATAAAATCTGATTAGCACGAGCATTGGCTTCATCGACTACTGTCAGTTTGCTGACAGCTATGAAATACGTCCATTGTAGCTCTCCTCTTACTGCTTGACCTCAACCATTCCCTCTGCCTTCTTATTCCTCCAAGCAATATCAAATGAAGTCAAATATTTCTTGTCCTCCGTTCTAAGTTGCATGTGACAAGCTAGCAGGCAAATAAAAGAGCCATAATTTACATAAGGAGCCTATTAGTATACTGTACAAATGAAGGTCCTGTGGAGAATGTTAATCATTTCTTACACTGAATGGTCATGATCACTGAATTGTCACCATGGCACTACCACAAAACCTAAAATGGAAGTGGAGAGCTTAAGTATACGTAAGAGATGGCAATTAACTAAATATTTATTTATATATTTATTTTTGAGACAGAGTCTCATTCGATTGCCCTGTGTAGAGTACTATGGCATCACAGTTCACAGCAACCTCAAACTCTTGGGTTCAAGTGATCCTCTTGCCTTAGCTTCCCTGGTAGCTAGGACCGTAGCTGTCTGTCACAGTGCCTGGCTAGTTTTTCTTTTTATTTCCTTATAGTTACCAAAAAAAGGAATATTTTTCTTATAGTTAGTTTTTCTGTTTTCAGCAGAGATGAGGTCTCACTTTTGCTCAGGCTGGTCTCAAACTCCTGGGCTCAAGCAATCCACCTGCCTTAGGATCCCAGACTGCTAGGATCACAGGTATGAACCACGAGGCCATGCTTTGACTAAATTCTATGAGGAGCATTAATTTTTTTTTTTTTTTGAGACAGAGCCTCAAGCTATCCCCCTGGGTAGAGTGCCGTGGCATTACAGCTCACAGCAACCTCCAACTCCTGGGCTCAAGCGAGTCTCTTGCCTCTGCCTCCCAAGTAGCTGGGACCACAGG
>CAUYTI010080951.1:0-20748 GCA_963575145.1 Galago senegalensis
TTCCTTGGATTTATAGCTTGCCAGACTTCTTTCTGGGCTCAGCTCCCCGTCTTTGGCTTCATAGATTCTGATTCCAACCAGTTTTTCTTCCTTTGCTCAGGAGCCTCTGACCCGGGTTGCTACCAGTCGGCCATCTTCCCAGAATCCCCCCATTATTTTTCTTATTAGCATATTTTCCTTAGATAATAATTTCTTAAATTTAAATTTGAAATACAAAAATGAGATTTTGAAACTGCAAGAAAAATTATGGGCCATGCACAGTGATATGCATGTTTGTTATCCTAGCACTATGAGGTGCTAGGCTAAGAGGAACAATTAAGGCCAGGAGTTCAAGAGTAGCCTGAACAAAAGCAAGACCTTGGGCGGCACCTGTGGCTCAGAGGAGGAGGGCACCAGACCCATATTCTGGAGATGGTGGGTTCAAACCCAGCCTCGGCCAAAAACGGCAAAAAAAAAAAGCGAGACCTTCTCTGTACAAAAAATAAAAAATACACTGGACATGGTGGCACATGCCTTTAGACCCAGTTACACAGGAAGCCAAGGCAGAAGAATTGCTTGCCCTCAGGGGTTTGAGGTTTCAAGGAGCTACGATGATACCATTGCACTCTGTCTCAAAAAAAAAAAAAAACAAATATATATATGTGTGTGTGTGTGTATCTGTGTGTGTATCTGTGTGTGTGTGTGTGTGTGTAGATCTTCCAATCATATCATATTTATGGTCTAATAAATACCTAGATTATTCCAAATACAGTAGAACATCTATAAGTGAGCACCTCTCTGTACTGACCTTCTCCTTAGGTTGACCTAATTTTCATAAAGTAGACTTGAACCTTATGTACATATCAGTAAAGTAGTCTAAGTTCCTTTGTTGATCACCTCTGTATGTTGACCAGTTTGTTACAGTCCCTTGGGGTTGTCAACTTACTGAGGTAACTCTAACTCTATGAACATTCTCAAGTTAATCAACATATAAAATAATATGGATAAAATAAATTTGGTGAATTTTTATTCATGTGATTTTTAAGCACATTAAATCTATGTGGATTGGTTAACATTTTAATCATTTCCTTGGTATAATGGGGAAATAATATATAGACCCAGTAGTAGTAGCATTCTGTGGGAAATGCAGTATTGTACTATATAAATATAAATATATCTTTTCAATCTCCTTATGTTTTTTACTCTTACAAAAATGCCTGTGTATACAAAGTTATAAGTAATTTATCACTTAATTGTGGGTGAGGATAAAAATTGTGGGTAAGAGGATAGAAAATATTTTCCCCTTCTTTATAGAGAAATATAAATTGGCACAATGTTAGATCTATGTTTCTCAGATATCTAATAAAGGTGGAATATTAATTCTGTTATTAGGAAGTGTCACTTATGATTGCAAATAATTTCACATTTTATTTCAAGAATATGTGAAGTAGGGACAGATTAAGACCTTCCTAAGGGCAAACTAGGTTTGTTTCTTGCCAAAACCATGGAAGTTAAACCCACAAAGCCTCTTACAAGAGATATTATTTTCTTTTGTGAAATGTGGCAACTGAGCCACAAAGGCTTCCACATCTACTCGTGTGATATCATCCCTATATTGTAACTTGGAATGTCAAAAGAGAAAGTGAAAGAGAGTCCAAGATAGGTTGTGGGAATATGAGGACTCTTATTAGAAAAGATGTGAAGTGCTAGCGTGTATCCTTCTAAGTGAATCTAATCCTGAGAAACCATTTAAAAATGTATGTGTAACAGAATGAGCCAGGCCAAGGTGAGCTACATCTTTTAGGCACCCAGCTCTTGGGCTTAAATGATTCTCTTGCCTCAGCCTCCCAAGTAGCTGGGACCACAGGCACCCACCACAACACGTGTCTATTTTTTGTTGCACTTTGGCCAGGGCCAGGTTCAAACCCGCCACCCTTGGTATATGGGGCTGCTGCCCCACTCACTGAGCCACAGGCACCACCCACTCTCAAAGTGGTTTTGATTTGCATTTCTCCGATGATTAAGGATGATAAGCATTTTTTCCTGTGTCTGTAGGCCATGCACCTGTCTTCTTCAGAGAAATTTCTCTTCAAGTCCCTTGCCCACCCTGAGATGGGTTCTTGCTAATATGTTTGAGTTCTCTGTGGATTCTGGTTATTAAACCTTTGTCAGAGACATAACCTGCAAATATCTTCTCCCATTCTGAGAGCTGTCTCCTTGCTTTGTTCTGTACTGTGTTCTTGGTTGTGCAAAAGCTTTTTAGTTTGATCAGATCCCAGTAATGTATTTTTGATGTTGCTTCAATTGCTTGGGGGGGGGGTCCTCGTCATAAAATATTCTCCTAGGCCAATTTTTTCAAGTGTTTTCCCTGCACTTTCTTCTAGTATTTTTATAGTTTCATGTCTTAAGTTTAAATTTTTTATCCAGTGAGTGTCTATCTTTGTTAATGGTGAAAGGTGTGGGTACAATTTCAGTCTTCTAGAGGTCACCAGCCAGTTCACCCAGCAGCATTTGTTAAATAGGGAGTCTTTTCCATGCTGAATGTTTTTGATTGGCTTATTAAAGATCAAATCACAGTAAGTAGCTGTGTTCATCTCTTGAGGCACCAGACCCATATGTCTCTATTCTGTTCTATACAGGATGGGTGGAGGGAGGGTAATTGGTGGGACCACACTTATGGTGCATTTTACAAGGGTACATGTTAAATCTACTAAGTGTAGAATATAAATGTCTTAATACAATAACTAAGAAAATGAGGTGAAGGCTATGTTAACCAGTTTGATGAAAGTATTTGAAATTGTATATAAAACCAGCACATTGTACCCGATAACTGCATTAATATACACAGCTATGATTTAATCAAAAAAAGAAATAAAATAAAAAATAATAAAATGGTTAGAGGAAATAGTCCAGGAATGTGATGATGCTGGGAATCTAAAGCCCCACAGCCACATTAGGAGTAAAGGTAAACATCTTTGCAAATGTTTAGAGACTACTACTGAGTGACCTCAGTAGAAATGGAAGGATAGGGAATGTCAATGCATGTTTCCTCCATGGAAACACTGAAAAAATAGCCAAAAATTGTCAGAATCAACTTTGTCAAAAACTAAAAAATAGTTAAATTTTATAGCAGCCAAGTTATTACTGAATCAATAAAAAGATGACAAATACAGTAATAAAGTTTTGTGAGACTTTCATTTACACTTGTCCCAATATCCTACCTCAAAAAAGAAAAGAAACTGTCAACCAAGAATACTATATCTGACAAAATTATCCTTCCTAAATAAATAGATAATTGTGACATTCCCAGATAAATAAAAGCCAAGGGAGTTGTTGCTAGTAGGCTTCTCCTATAAAAGACACCAGAGAATATTTGAAGCCATATAAAGAAATAAATTACACAGAGAAAGTTAACTATATAAGTAAATATAATAGCTTTATTTTTTTATAACTTTTCTATGTCTAAGTGATTTAAAAGATACATAATCCAATAATTATAAATCTATGCTGGTATACATGAAATCTGAAAGGTGTAACAATCTCTACATAAAAAAGGAGGTATAAAGCTATGTCAGAGATATTTTAATATATAATTTAAAGCTAAGTTTGCAAGAGAATGATGTTGGACATGAACCTCACACCATTAAATGACTTAACTCAAAATAGTTGCAAAGTCCAAATATAAAGTCTAAATCTATAAAACTTTTAAAGGAAATTAAAGAGCTAATCTTTCATGACCTGGTAATCATTTTTATATACAACACCAAAAGCATGAGCAACAAAAAGAAAACATAGATAAATGAGACTTCACCAAAAGTAAACAACTTTGTGCATCAAACGACAAAAGCTAGGGGAAAGTCAATCTAAAGAATTGTTTGCAAATAATATATCTTATAAGGGTCAAGTTACCATAGTGCATGAACATAAGGACAAACAATCCAATTTTTGAAAAATGGGAAAAATATTTGAATAGACATTTCTCCAAAGAAGACATACAAATAGTGAATAGACGTGTGAAAAGATTTTTAATCTCATTAAGAATTAGATAAATGCAAATAAATCCCACAATTAGATATCATTTGACACTCACTAGAATGTCTTTTGTTATAAAAGGAAAATAATAAATGTCTACATGAGCATAGAGATATTAGGAGATTTATTAATTGCTGTTGATAATGTAAAATCGTGCAGCCACTGTTGAAAATAGCTTGGAAGATCTTCAAAAATTAAATAGACAACTACCATCTGACCCGGCAATTCTATTTCTAGGTAAATCTCCAAGTTGTTTGAAAACAAGTATTCAAAAGTTTTACATGAATAATCATAGTAGCACTATTTGAGATGGCCAAATGTTGAGGTAATCCAAATACCCATCAATAATAAATGGACAAATCTGTGATATTTCCATATAATGAATTATGATTCAGACATAAAAAGAAATCCAGCATGTGATTAGACCTCAAGACTAATATACTAAGGGAAAGAAGTGAGACACAAAAGATCGCATATTTTATGATTCAATTTATATGAAATATCCAGAACAACTGAATCCACAGAAACAGAAAGCAGATGAGTAGTGGTCTGGGCTGGTGCTATGGAAAAATGGGGAGTGATTGTCTAAAGGGTATAGGCTTTCTTTGTGGGCTGATGGAAATGTTTCAGAACTAGATAGACATAGTGGTTATACAATGTTGTAAATGTACTGAATGCCACTGAATTGCTTGTTTTATTATGGTGAATTTTATCTTATATGAATTTCACCTCAAAAATTAAAAATGCCTTAATGCAATCACTATTTTATACATTTTTTTAATCAGTTAAAAAAAATGAGGAAACATAGTTTCAAGAGCCTCTAACACAATTTTAATGGGGAGGATGTAGAAATACAAAGAGGAAATAGGTGAGAAAACAATAAAATGCAGGAAAAATAATTTCTTTTTTGGGTTGCTCACTGATTTGCTTGAATCTGATCTATTTAAAATCATTGGCATTAAAACTACTATATTGTTTTCTTTCTTATTCTTTTTAATAAGTAAACATTTTCCATTCCACAGGATTTGCTTTTGACCTGAATAATTGCAGGGATCGACTCTTGGCATAGTCCGAACTAGCCAAGTTTAGGCGAAAGCATATTATTATCCTTCTCCTTGAGAGATATAATTTCATGGCCATTCTATTTTACAATGCCTGAGGTTAAAAATATCTAATCTATTGGATGGGAGTTGCAACATGTTCTTTTTAGTAAAGTATCACAAGAATGGAAACCAAGTAACCAATGTACTTAATACTAATATGAATCCAATAAAAATTCCACACCCACCGGACAGAAAAACATAAATATATTCATTTGAGGGGACAGGGAGAAGGGAAAGGGGAACACCCAATGGGCACAATGTAAGGGTATACAGCACACCCCCTGGATGAATGCTAATTTAGAAATGCTAACAATGTAACCTAATCAATTATACCCTCATATTAATCTGAAATAAAAAGAATCTAATAACTATACAGTCTTTTTAGGGTTTTTCAGAATACTACTGAAAATTGCAGTCATATTTAAGGGATTTTTTTCACTGCTACTATGTCTTCAAAAGAAAGTGTGGGATACCTCTAGAAGGCTGGGATGTGTATTATTTATTTGAGTACATTATTGGCTCTAATAAAAATATAATTGGGCATGTATGCAGAATATTGTTTAAGGTCTGTATTCTATTTCTATGGTGGTCTGATGTTGATGTTAGTTTATCTTATAAACTTATATTACTAATGTCAAGCCTATAGGAGAGCAGTATTTATAATGAATAATGGAAAAATTATGGCTCAGGAATATTTCAAGACATAGGATTTGATCTCATCATTTCCTGTTTATATGACCCTTAGTGATCCTTTATCTATTTATAAAATGGGGAGAAAATATAGTGTCTAGCACTCAATAAGTATCAGTTTCTTTCCTTTCCTTATTCAAATCCCAAAGTTAAAAAGGCCGAATTCTATATGTTGGGTACAGATCTCATTTCAGATTGACCCAGAGGCAATTTACCTTGTAAATTATTATAAAATTCTTTTTCAAAAATACTGCTAAACCTAGTGGTATTATTACTCAAAGAAATGAATGTAAGAAACATTTCAAATTGAACCAGTTGAAAGTGTGAATAAACACTTCTTTATCAATAAATATGATACTTTCGCTTGTGTAGCATAGGTATAAGTGAATTTCTGAAAAACAAAGACATTTTAGAATTCACTTGATCTTTTATGTTTTAGAAAATCAACATCACATTTTATTCATGTTAATTTGTCAATTTGATTCATCTATATTTTTGCAGTAATGGCTCATGGATGCATGTTGTAAAAAAATTAAAGTTATTAGTAATGTATATAATGTTTTGGCCTATTTTTATTGCTATAAATAAATATTTTTAGCAGCTAATAAAGGAATTAATGTACCTTTTAAAAATATCTGTAAATTTTGCTATACTTTTATAACAAAACCAACTGAGATAGAGCCAGTATTATTTAATTGTTACTGTCTGTTGAAACAGACTTGCTCCTAAGAGAAATGTACAATAGTCAAGAGATAAACTCTAAAGGAGTGTATTGAAAAAGAAATTATACCTTAATCAAGTTACAAGTTTGAATGGTTTACAAAGGAACTATTGTATAAAAATTTCAAATTATAGGATTGTAGGTAAAAAGAAAAAAAAAAACACAAGTGATATTTCACCATCAAAAACTAAAATTAGCTATAAACCTAACTAGAATCAAAAGTCAAGGGAGAAGGACTTTTTTTTTAACCTTTATTTTTTACTTCAGTGCTAATCTGCTGTGTAATCGTTCATTGAATATCTGCTTAAATTCAAATTACATTAAACTCAAATAACAGAATTTTCATGTGTGTACTGTATGTAACCCAATTTTTAATAATCATGGAATCAACTGTTTGAAAAAGTTGTTGATTAATATAAATAGCTATTATTCCAGTGAAGAAAGTGTATTCATTAAAGAAATTTTTCTAGGATATTTCCTCTTTTACTTTTAATATGTGGTACTGTTTAATTTTCCTAGTTTCAATGATGAGTCTTCTTTTAGGAAAACTGCTAATCTTAGAAGCTCTTTTATAGTTCTAACCATGGATACCCTAGGCAGAATAATGGCTGCCCTAAGTATTTATGTACTAGTCCCCAGAACATGTCACCTTACATGGCAAAGGAATTTGATGGATATTATTAAGAACCATGAAAGGGGGACATTTTCCTGAATTATGTCTTAACTAGATAAAATCACAAAGGTCTTTTAAATGAAAGAGGAAGGCAAGAAAGTCAGAGTCAGAGAAAGTGATGTGCTGACAGAAGCAGAGGTGACAAAGAAGAGAGAGAGAGAACAAAGAGAGAATGAAGGAAAGAACAGAGAGAAAGGGGAGAATGTGGGGAAAAGAGAGAAGGCAGAGTAGAGAAGGAGGCAAGTGGGGGGTAGGCAAGGAGGGGAACGGGTGGAGAGATTGTTTCAAAGATGCTAGATGCTCCTGGCTTTGAAGACTAGAGGAAGAGGTCATGATCCAGGGAAGGAAGGAAGGTGGTCTCTTAGAGCTAGGAAAGGTGAAGGAATAGATTGAGCTCTAGCACTGCCACAAGGAGCACTGCCCTGTGGACACTTTGCTCTTAGGACTGCATCCAGACTTGTAAGATAACTGTGTTGTTTTAAGCCATTAGATTTGTAGGAGCTTGTTACAGAAGCAACAAGAAGCTATTACGGTAGTACATAAGATACAATTATTTCCTAACTGAAACTTACCATAAAAGGAGGCACATGATGATTTGGAAAAAAAAGTCTCAATACTTATTGAAATCTAGGCTTGAAATTAATGTATGACCTTACATTAGAAAAAAGTCTGTGTCCTCATCTATTAAATGTGAAATTGCTATATTTTAGAAGTTTTGTTGTAAAGCCGAAAAAGGGAAAATGTTTCTTAAATCACAAAGTGTGTAATTATATGACGTAACTATTCATAACTATTGCTATTGTCATTGGTGTTTCTTTATTTCTTTGTTTTGTTTTGTTTGTTGAGACAAAGTCTCATTCTGTTGCCCTGGGTAGAGTGCCATGGCATTGTTATAGCTCACAGCAACCTCAAACTTTGGGGCTCAAGAGATCCTCTTGCCTCAGCCTGCCCAGTAGGTAGGGCTAAGGAGGGCACCACAATGCCAGCTAGTTTTCTCTGTTCAGTAGAGGCCCATCTTCCTCTTGCTCAGGCTGGTCTCAGACTCCTGAACTCCAGCAATCCTCCCACCTCAGAGTGCCAGAGCGACAGGATTATAGTTGTAAACCAACTGCCAGGCCATTATTGTTGTTTAAATGATGCAAACTTTGATTCTTTGAATCTGTAAACCCAAACCTCTATTAGTATTCCTTTATTTTAGAGTCAACCATATGATAATTTGTTTAAATTTCTCTTAAACTTGATGGAATATACTTAACTAGCTACAATTTTTGTCACTGTAGTTCACAATTTAATTCAAGCATGTGACTTACTTATTTTCTAGATATCCAACACTATTTAAAGTGCTACATAAGCAATGAAATGGAAAAAGTAATGCTCTCAGCAACATAAAATTTGACAGAATGAAATATCTTACATATGGAATATAAGGTGTTTTTTTTTTTTCAAAAGAGAGAGGCAAATTTTCAAGAAAGGATTTGTAAAGAATTGTGTATAAGGTTTAAGTAATTATCAAAAACAAAACGAGAGAAAACCACCTTTGAGAGATAGGAGAAAGCAAATCACAAGTAGTTTTCTAGTCAGAAACAAAGACATAGAATACAGAAGGGATGTTTAGGGTTTAACATAACAAATGCAGGATAATGAGGGAAGGCATTAATTATTTCTTGCTGTGTAAAAAATCATCACAAGCTGAATGGCTTAAAGTGCTACACATTTATTAGTCACAGTTCCATAGATCAAAAGTGAGGCCCAGTGGCTGTGTTCTTGCTCCTCAGAGTATGTAAGGCTGAAGTCAAAGTGCCGCCAGACTGAGTTTTCCTCTGGAGGCTCTGGAGAAACGCTCCAGGCTCATCCTTGCAGTTGGCTGGATCCATCTCTTTGAGGTTGTAGGTTGAGATACCTATTTGCTTGTTGGCTGTCAGTCTGAGACCTCCCTTAGCTGCTTCAGGTTGCCACATTCCTTGTCACATTGCCCCTTCCATCTTCAAAACCATTAATAAAGAATTTCTTAGATGTCAGATTCTTCTTATGCTGCAAATCTCTGACTTTCGCTTTTAAGACCAGCCAGAGAAAATTCTGTATTTTTAAAGGGCTCATAGAATTAGGTCAGGCCTAATGGAATAATCTTAAAGTTAGCTGATTTCAGATTTTAACTGTATCTGCAGACAACAGATTTATTTGGTAGGAGAACATAAATTAATGAATGATTAAAGATGTGTGCGCCTTAGGGGCCAGGAATCTTGAACGCCATCTAATAATCCCACTTGCCATAGGGAATGAAGTCAGGATGTCACTGGAAATGAAATGCATTTCTCTTCAATTTAAGGCTTGAATATTATGTTCAAATGCTTGGATTCTATTTTATCATTAGACAAAAGTGGGGCACAAGCCCTCCTATCTATTATTTCCTGAAGCTTTTAAAGAAAGACAGCAATTTCATTGACTTGAATATGTCCAGTAACATCAAATATCTTCCTTCACTTTATTTATAAGATGAAGAATGTAATTTAAAGTTAAATTCATAACTGTTCTTCAAACCTAAAAAATTAGCCAGAAGCAGAACTGATTGTTTGTGAAATCAGGATCACTGAAGGTCAGTAAGATTGGATAGACAAAAAATACAGGTAAGGAATATGGAAGCTCAGAAAACTGAGGTAAATATGATGATTTCAAAGGGAAATTGAGAGAATCTGCAAGCCTCATCAACCACAAAAATAACAAATGGACCTTGATGTAATTATCCAGATATTCAATTTTAAATTGCATCTCTGAACAGCTAGACCTGTGGTTCTGTTCCAGCAAAGCAAAGGTCTCCTAGGTTGGCAATATCAGAGGAGCCCATTTCTTACAGCTACTCACTATATAATCATCCTAGATAGGAACGTGTGGGGGGAAGGTAAAACTTCCCCTTTGTCCACAGAAGATTAACTGAAAAATCAACTCGCAATAAAGCAGATTAACAGAAGAAAAGCCATCAAGTTTATTTAATAGGTGTATACAAGTGCCACCAGAAAACAAGGATTCAACTTCCTGATGGGGTTTAAGAGTTCATATACCTTTCTGGTAAAATGGATATGGGATAGAAATAGAGTAATTCTATAGAGGGGTAATAAAGGGTTATTAGGGAGGATGAATAAATGGAGAATAAAGATTGACTAATAAATAATCCCTTTGGAATTTAAATGAATCTGAGAGATTGGGTGTTATTATTTTATGGGTGGAGAAGATAAAACCAATTGCTCTTCTATGTGGGTTTAGATATTAAGCAGAAGAAACATTTTTGAGAAAGTGGTAGGGTTAATGTCAAAGACAATTTGAGGCTTCTTTAATCCATCTAGAATATGAAAACATCATAGTCTGGTGTGAAAATACTTCTCATTTCCTTTACATGTCAATATATCCACTGTACATATAAACACAAAGCCCGGAGTCTACATACCAGTTCAAAGAAGAGATACATTAGAAAAAACTTAAACATACTAGCTCTGTAGTAACCATCCTATATTCCAGAAGATAAAAGAAATCTATAAAGAAGTGAGAATGAAACTGTGATAAACAATAGCACTAAATGATAGAAATAAAAAAAAAAAGGCTGTACATTCAACTTCCTGGAGGAAAATAATTTGAATCCAGATTACTATACTCAGGGAAACATTGAGAACACAGAGAATATTTTTAAACCTACCAGAGCTAAAAAACAAACAAACAAAAAGATACTATATGATTATCTTAAATATGACGTTTATTTGTTTACATTTATTTATTTAGGTGTGGAAAAAATAATCAAGTGCCCCATGAATGGATCAATAAATTGTGGTATATGTACACCATGGAATACTATACAGCAACAAAGAAAGATGGAGACCTTGCCTCCTTCATATTTACATGGATGGAGCTGGAAAATGTCCTCCTTAGCAAAGTGTCTTAAGAATGGAAGAAAAAGTATCCAATGTTCTCAACACTATTATGAAACTAATTGTTAGCTATCTTAGGAAAGCTACAATCCAAATGGAGCCCTAGACTATGGGGAAAGGGGAGGAGGAAGGGGAGGGGGAGGATGGGTGAAGAGAAGGATATTGTGGGGATCATGCCTATGGTTTATCCTATTTGGGTACAGGTGAATTTGTCTAAAGGTTGAATATAAATGTCTTAACATAACGATTATGAGAAAGACATGATGGCTATGTTAGCCATGTGGATGAGAGTTTTCCAAACTGCATATAGAAGTAACACACTGTATCCTATGAGAGAATTAATGTACACAATTATGATCTAATAAAAAAATAAAAAATAATCCACTTTCTAAGAAACAACAAGAATTAGTGGCAGTTGAATATTATCAAAAAGAATCGAAGAAAGCTTACAGGAAGTTAAAATGAAGTCTTTTGAATCACAAAGGTAGGGATAGTCCTTTTAAAGAACAGAATTTAGTGACAAAGAATTATATACTTTTCTTTACATATTCAGTTACCAATTTGGTTCAGTAAAAAACACTGACTTAATTATAATGACACTTATATTAGTGTAAAATGATTGTAAAATGATTCAACATAGAAACAGTGTACTGACAGCTTAATTATAGTTGTATAGCAGAACAAATCTAATGGTATTCTTAAAATGTTTTCAAATTGTCCAACATAAAAACTATAAAGTTGGGGAAAATTTAAAATAAAGATCTTTATTTTTTTATCAATGGATCACTATATAGTGTTTCATTTTGATGAATCCATGAATAAAGAAGAAAGCATTATTTAAAATTATAAAGGCAAGAGTAGATGTCATATGAGTAATAGTATATTTTTAAAAAAATCATAAGTGGATAAGGTAAAAATGGGATATAATAATACAGAATTTTTTACAAGAGTACATGTGAAACTTACTAAAGTTAGAATATAAATGTGTTAAGGCAATAACTAAGAAAATGTCATGAAGGCTATGTTAACCAGTTTGATGAAAATATTTCAAATTGTATATAGAACCAGCACACTGTACCCTATGACTGCATTAATGTACACAGCTATGATTTAATAAAAAAAAGAAAAAATACTGAATTTTTCATCTTCCATAAGGGATTATTAGAAATCAGATCAAAAATAATAAATCAATAAAAGACACACATATATGTGTGTGTATATATATACACACAGTAGATGCTGTCTACATTGACCACTTCTTCAATTTGACATAATTTTCATATTATACATATATTAGTGCAATAGATCTACTTCTGTTTGTTACAGTCCCTTGCATGATCAATTTACAGAGGTTCTACTCTATTTAAATATAAAATTTTAATAAAAATAATATTTAAAATGGTTACTTGTGTTACCGCTTGGATGTGAGAATAGAGTTGAGAGGCATGGGCAAGATTTTTAAATATTGTTGTGGATGATTCTATACGTTTGTAAATATCTGTCAATAGTTTCCTAGCAACTTTAAAACTTGTCTTACATATAAAAATCCCATAAATTTAAATATGGTCAGGTGCAAACTTTTAGTACGTAATAAAAATAAGTCAGAAATATTACAGGGCAGAACTTAATGTAGAACTGAATTATCCCTATAAAATACCAACTGTGACTATGACCTTTAAACATATAATGCTCTACTGTAAAACTTGGTAAAGATAGAAGTTCATTTCTCAGTTTCAAGAAAACTAATGAACTAATACTATAAGCAAGCTCTCCATCAGGACTGTCACAGGAATAGTGCTAAGACGAAGTCATAACTCAATTAAAATTAATTAATGGTGGATTTTAGTAACCCAAGACTTTACCTTCCCATCCTTTTATAGGTAGTTCTACATGATTAGAAGGCATGAACTTCTTTTAAGCCAATAAAGTCTTTCCTCATTGGTACAAAGAAGAGTTTACATTCAGGACACTTTGCCAAGCCAAGTATAGTGCTATAATCATGCTTATAAAACTAAATGCATTTTTACTTTCTAATGTCACGCCATGGTTGAATAATTTAATCAACTGTTTAGCTCATGTTCACAGCTCTAAATTATGCCTTCTGACAATGGTTGATGATATAGCACTGAAGACTAACAAAGTTTTCTTCAAACCCCACATTCTATACCACTTTAATTGTTTGAACAGTTTTCTTATCTGTAATTTGCAGAATATAACTATGTCCACTTGACACAGTTGCAGTAAAAATTAAATGAACTATTCAGTCTATTGATCAGTTCTTTCCATTGTTCCCATTTACTTGGGTCTGCTTTAGTTTATCAGTTTTGCAATTTTCAGCACACAAATTGCTCACCTCCATAGTTAAGTTTATTCCTTAGAATTTTTTATTATTTTGTCAAAGATATCATAAGAGAAGAAAACTAGAGGCTGATTTCCCTGATGTTTATGGATACAGAAATCCTCAACAAAATATAAGTAAACTGAATTTCACAGAACATTGAAAGGATAATATACCAGGACCAATGGGGATTTATCAATCTAATAAAAGAATAACTCAATATAGGTAAAAAAACAGAGTAGCATATGTAACTGGCATATTGTAAATGGAATTAAAAAATTATTTTAGGATAGTTTGTTGTTAGTATACAGAAATGTAAACTTATTTTTATATGTCGATTTTGTATTCCATAAATTTACTAGTTCTATCACATTTTCTGAAGTCATTAGGATTTTCTACATATGAGATCATGTCATCTGCAAACAGAAACAATTTAAATTTTTCATCTCATATTGGACAAAATTATTTCTTTCTCTTGTCTACATGCTCTGGCTAGGACAGGGGTGTCCAACATGTGGCCCGTGGGCTCAATGCAGCCCAAGACGGCTGTCAACATGGTCCAATAAAAAATGTAAACTTACGTAAAACATTATAAGACTTTTTTGTGATGTGTTAGGTGTACTCAAATGTGTGGTTCTTGAGCTTAAACTTTATAGATGACTATGTCACAATGTCACACAAAATAAACATATGTAGGCTTTTGTGGCTTAAGTTTTATAAGGTGTGCAGCTTCCAGTGTGTTATTTTCCAAGTGCAGACACTGGAATGGACTCCATTTGATGCTACATGTACTTGTGGTGGCATATCTCTTATGACGTTACAAAAGAAAACAGAACCTGTCTTCCCCCCCAAAAAAAAATATGGATGAAAGAATATTGTTCAATAAAAAGTGAACAGATAACTACTTTTTTGTCAAGGCAAATAGTAAGGCATTCTGCTTAACTTGTAAGGAATTTGTGCTAGTTTTCAAAGGCTATAATTTGAAAGGGTATATTAGGCAAACATATGCTACCAAATTCAATGTTTAAGCAGATTGGAATCATATTTACTTTTTCTATTTTTTTTTTTTTTGAGCTAGAGTTTCATTCTATTGCCCACGCTAGAGTAACATGACATCAGCTTGGCTCATAGCAACCTCAAATTTCTGGGTTCAAGTGATGGTTCAGCCTTCCAGGTTGATGGGAATACAGGTATCTGCCACAACACACAGCTATTTTTTCTATTTTTAGTAGAGAAAAGGTCTCACTCATGCTTAAGCCACTTTCATACTCCTAAGCTCAAAGGATACCCACTGTCTCAGCTTCTCAGAGTAATGGGACTACAGGCAGGAGCCACCACAGCCAGCCCATATCAAGTATGTTTTCTGAGCACAATTGTATGAAATTACGTATCAATAACAGGACAAAGTTTAAAAACTTGGGGCAGTGCCTGTGGTTCAAAGGAGTAGGGCACCAGCCTCATTATCTAGAGGTGGTGGGTTCAAGCCCAGCCCCTGCCAAAAACTGAAAAAAAAAAAGGCTTTAAAAATCGATGGAAATTAAAAATCAGCTCTTGAGCAAACAATGTTTAATAAATAAATTAGAAGGAAAATTTAAATAATTTCTTGAGATAAATGCAAATAAAAACATACCATACGGCTCTGTGCCTATGGCTCAGCCGGCTGGGGCGCCAGCCACGTACACCTAGGGTGGCGGGTTTGAATCCCCAGCCTGGGCCTGCTGAACAACAATGACAGCTGCAACCAAAGGATGGCTGGGCGTTGTGGCGGGCGCCTGTGGTCCCAGCTGCTTGGGAGGTGGAGGCGGGAGACTCGCTGGAGCCCGGGAGTTGGAGGTTGCTGTGAGCTGAGATGCCATGGCACTCTACCCAGGGGGACAGCTTGAGGTTCTCTCTCAAAAAAAAAAAAGAAAAGAAAAGAAAAGAAATACCTCCAACCCCCCCCCCAATTTGTACTTAAAAAGCAACAAAAACAAGAACAAATTAAACTCAATATTTATAGTAGATAGAATATAAAGAGACATGAAACTTAAAATACTAGAAGAAAGTGCAGGGAAAACACTTGAATAAATTTGCCTTGGCAAATATTTTATGAAGAGGACCCCCCAGGCAATTGAAGCAATACCAAAAATACATTACTGGGACCTGATCAAACTAAAAAGCTTCTGCACAGCCAAAAACACAGTAGGTAAAGCCAAGCAGACAGCCCCCAGAATGGGAGAAGATATTTGCAAGTTATGTCTCTGACAAAGGTTTAATAACCAAAATCCACAGAGAAATCAAAAGTATTAGGAAGTAAAGAACAAGTGATCCCATCTCAGGGTGGGCAAAGGACTTGAAGAGAAACTTCTCTGAGGAAGACAGGTGCACATCCTACAGACATGAAAAAATGCTTACTCATCAGAGAAATGCAAATCAAAACTACTTTGAGACATCATCTATCTTCAGTAAGATTAGCCCACATCACAAAATTCCAAAAACAGAGATGCTGGTGTGGATGTGGAGAAAAGGGAACACTTCTACACTGCTGGTGAGAATGAAACTAATACATTACTTTTGGAAAGATGTTTGGAGAACACTTAGAAAACTAAAAATAGACCTGCCATTTGATCCTACAATTCCTCTACTAGGTATATATCCAGAAGACCAAAAATCACATTATAACAAAGATATCTGTACCTGAATGTTTACTACAGCCCAATTCATAATTACTAAGTCATTGAAGATGCCCAAGGGAGAGGGGGGAGGTTGGGTGGAGGGAAGGTAATCAGTGGGACCACACCCATGGTACATCTTACAAGGGTACACGTAAAATTTACTAAATGTAGAATATAAATGTCTTAACACAATAACTAAGAAAATGCCGTGAAGGCTATGTTAACCAGTTTGATGAAAATATTTCAAATTGTATATAAAACCAGAACATTGTATCCCATGACTACATTAATGTACACAGCTATGAAAAAAATCATAGAGCAGAAAGAAATGAATAGAGAATTGAATATACTACAATAGGTCAATAAAACAAGGAATTAGCTTTTTGATAAGAGAATCTTGACAGGCACATGGCCTAAAGATACAAGAAAAAATGCTCATCATCCTTAATTATCAGAAAAATGCAAATTAAAACTACTTTGAGATATCATCTAATACCAGTCAGATTAGCCCATATTACAAAATCCCAAAATCACAGATGGTGGTGTGATTTTGTGGAGAAAAGGGAACACTTCTACACTGCTGGTGGGATTACAAGCTAATATATCCCTTTTGGAAAGTCATCTGGAGAACACTTAGAGAACTAAAAATAGACCTGCCATTTGATCCTACAATTCCTCTGCTAGGTATGCATCCAGAAGACCAAAAATCATGATACAATAAAGATATTTGTACCAGAATGTTCATTGCAGCCCAATTTATAATTGCTAGGTCATGAAAGAAGCCCAAGTGCACATCGACACATGAATGGATCAACTGTGGTACATGTACACTGTGGAATACTATGCAGCCATAAAGAAACTTTACCTCCTTCATGTTTACATGAATGGAGCTGGAAAATATTCTTAGCAAAGTATCTCAAGAATGGAAGAAAAAGTATCAAATGTATTCAACCCTAGTATGAAACTAATTTATAGCCACCTAGGAAAACTATAACTCAATTTTAGCCCAAGAATATGGAGAAAGGGGAGAGGGAGGGGAGAGGAGGGGGGGAGGATGGGTGGAGTAGCAGCCATTGGTGTATGTGGCATTATTGTTTGTAAAATAATGCCTGAGGTGGGCCCAGGACCTAAATGTGCCTAAAATGTGAAACCTTTTTTTTTCCCAAAGAAAAGTGATTAGCTTTCTACCAGATATGAATAAGAAAACACCCTACAGACAGGAAGAAAGCTGGTGGGACAAACTATCAGAGATGAAAAGATTGAGAGATATGCAAAGAATCAAAGCTCATGTCCTTATTAAACAGCTTGAAGTTCACCCATCTTATTTGGAATTTTCTCACATGTAAATTTTCTTCTTTTATATCTAGTTTTTTTTTAACTTTAAAAACATATATAATTTCTCTCTAATACTGTGGTTTCTCCTCAGATCACATAAATCTTTTGCCTTTTACTAAAGATTTCCATGGAGAGGAACAACTCTGAATCTGAAACCAATTTTTTGAGGCCTTGCCTTGGCAAGGCTACCTGACTGGTAAAAAAAAAAAAAATATATATATATATATATATATATATATATATATATATAATTTCTCTCAATTCTACCTAAGGAATAATTACTAATTATTTCCAATTTTGCTTTCCAAACAATATTTTGCATTTGCTACTTTTATTTGAAGACAGAGGTTGAAATAGAAAAATCAATAACAATAATACTTATCTCACACAAATGAATCTTATTTTCCTTTATTTAAAGAAAAAATTAACTTTTATAGTATTATACAAAATATAGTGCAATAAAAATATCACAATCTAAATAAACAGCTATATCCATTTGAAAGAATATGAAGCATTATTTGGACTTGATTTTCATCAACAATTAATTTTTTTAATTTTTTTAATTAAATCATAGCAGTGTACATTAATAAGGTCATAGGGTACAATGTGCTGGTTTTATATACAATTTGAAATATTTTCATCAAACTGGTTAACATAGCCTTCATGTCATTTTCTTAGCTATTATGTTAAGACATTTATATTCTACTTTTAATAAGTTTCACATGTATTCTTGTAAGATGCACCGTAAGTGTGGTCCTATCAATTACCCTCCCTCCACCCATCCTCCCCTCTCCCCTTTCCCCATATTCTTGGGCTATAATTGGGTTATAGCTTTCATATGAAAGCTATAAATTGGTATCATAGTAGAGCTGAGTACATTGGATGGTTTTTCTTCCATTCTTGAGATACTTTGCTAAGATGAATATATTCCAGCTCCATCCATGTAAACATGAAAGAGATAAAATCTCCATCTTTCTTTAAGACTGCATAATATTCCATGGTGTACATATACTACCATTTATTGATCCATTTATGGGTCGATGGGCACTTGGGCTTCTTCCATGACTTAGCAATTATGAATTGGGCTGCAGTAAACATTCTGGTACAAATATCTTTGTTAAAGTGTGATTTTTGGTCTTCTAGCTATACATCTAAAAGGAATTATAGGATTGAATGGCAGGTCTATTTTTAGTTCTCTAAGTGTTTTCCAAACACCTTTCCAAAAGGAATGTATTAGTTTGCATTCCCACCAAGGGGACATTTATTATATGATTTCTTTATAGTCAATTTAAACAGAAAAAAAAATAGTCAAGTTTTAAAAGAAAAGTTGTATTTTAAATCTTATTCTTACCTTCACAGTTACTATTATTTTTCAAGGTACTTCAGAACAAACTAGACAGATCTATCAGGATTAAATATGCAAATATGTCTCTTTTCACTTATTTATTGTAGAACACTGCTTCTCCTAAAGTGTTCCCACTATGTTCTCTAATTAAAAACAAAATAGAATTATTATTTGTTTATAACTCATGCATCTGCATTAAGAGACCCATGAAAGTACCATGCTTTTAGAAATAGGTGGTGCTAATCTATTTAGAAACTTCTTGCATTATTAAGCAAGAACCACAAACAGATGCTATACATTCTTTTCTTCCATCTTATGAAAAAGAAGTTTTGAAAACAACAGATGCCTTTACATGCCTCTCAAATATGTAGTACTCACACTTGCCTCAGTGAGTGATATCTGTTTATTATTTCAACTGCAAAGCCAACATTTGATTCCTGCATGTAGATACACACACACAAACATACACATACAATCAACACACATAATCTCTCATATTTAATATAAAATATTTTTAAATAATTAAAACTTCTAATAGATTAATTAGAATACAGAATGGAAGCCCACTTAAGATTATAAGTAGAAATAACATATTAAGTAAAATATTTTAACATGGTCCTTGTCACTATATAAAAATATTGAATTATTTTAACATCACATTTATAATCAATGATTATTTTAATAAATACTAAATTAAATTCCTATATTTAGTACAAAAAGTATAATGCTTAGTGGCACTTATAAACTCAAGCTTATTAATTATATTATAACGATCACTAACCATAGACATTATTTTAAAATAGGTACACAGTCATAATAGTGAAAAAAATTTCATATTTGTAAAAGTAGAATTAATTCAGCATTGGAGTATTTTTCATAAGTAATTTTTCGCTGGAAGAAATAGGAAGAGTTAGACAATGAGAAAATAATAAAATTAGTATGTTCTTTTATATTTAAAAAACTTATATTCTATATAAAAATGAACTACCCACTATTTCAAATTTTATCTTTCCAAAACACTTAAACTCGATCTAGAGAAAGGTGAAATTTAAACAACTTTTTTTAATACAATTTTTTATATAATTTTTTTTCAAAATCTTCAGCCCCTTTAAACTATTTTTTGCTATCTGTAAAAACTTCTTGTACTTTGTGACACATTTGCAATTGAATAAGAATCATTTATCACTACCCCAGGGCCAGTAGGTATGAGCTAGAAAGACAGTGAATTTAGATAAGAAAAACTGTTACTTTGGAGTTAGTATTCTATAATCCATGAAGAGGTGATAAAGCAGTTTTCAACATAGACTTCAAAGAAAGGCACTATTGAACTTGAGAAGTGACTCAGAGTTTTCTTCACTGTTCTCACTGCAATATTCACTATTAGAATGGCTTCAAATTTCTTTTGTAGTTTTTGTGGGGTATGAAAATATAACACACCCATATTCAGATATCACTGCAAAAGCACATGAAAACATTTCATAATGCTGTACCATTCTTGATTACCTGTTCATTACTAACCTTCATTAATGATGGAATAACACAAGGTTAAGTACAGTGTGTTTCTGAGCATAACATAGAGATTTTCAGATGTTCAATTAAAAGAAAAAACATTTAAATGGTTTATGATGTGTATCTAAAATGTATAATGAACTCTTAACATCTACAGTAAGATGACAAACAACCAAATTTTAAAAACTGGGCCAAAGTTCTGAAAGATATCTCACCAAAGAAGATAAGACAGATGGAAATAAGGAGGGTATGCTCAACATCCTTTGTAATTAGAAACTGCGGCTCAGTGCCTGTGGCTCAAGTGGCTAAGGCGCCAGTCACATACACCTAAGGTGGCAGGTTTGAATCCAGCCCGGGCCCACAAAACAACAATGGTGGCTGCAACCAAAAAATAGCCAGGCATTGTGGCAGGTGCCTGTGGTCCCAGCTACTTGGGAGGCTGAGGCAGGAGACTC
>CAUYTI010080953.1:0-49892 GCA_963575145.1 Galago senegalensis
ATTTATCCTTCATAGTAGTCTGTGTCCAGTCAAGAACAAGAAACCCCATAACAAGCTCTACAAGAAAAGTTTAATATCAAGAATTACAAATAAATAAATAAATAAAAGATTAAAAAGAGAAAAGAAGCAGACAGAGAGAGACGGAGGGAGGGGGTAAGGGAAAGAAAATAAAATAGTGACTAATTCTCACATAAAATGGATTTAATTTTGACCAAAGTACATTATTTGAACAATAGTTTTAAAGTCAACTTGTTAATATTTTGTTTAGGATAAAAAAATTAAAAAAATTGACACATACTTTTAATTTTTAATAAAATTTAATTTACCTAGTTGGCACAATTATTAGGTGAATTTATTGGCTAATTAGTAGCTTTCCATTTCATTTTCCTTGCATAGACTAACATAAGGCATAGCTGAAATGTAGCAAAAGTCACCTAAGTTAAAGCTTAAAATATTTACTTATAAGCGTGTCACACAATGAAAATAAATTTCAACCTGGTTAGTTGAAAGAGATAGGTTATTGTATTAAAATTTGTGTCTTTATTTTTGAGCTTTTAAGTATTGTGAACTGTTTCATATGCCCATTCCTTCTTCCACATAATTGTCCAAAATATTAAAAAAAATACATTTTGTGCTTCATTAAATTATATATTAGGGTTCCTGATGTTCATAATTAAAGTGACATTATTATAAATAAAGTGATTAAAGAATAATTGTGGTATAATTATCAACTATTAAAACACTAACCCAGCTGGTTGTGTCAATAAACATAAACACTTTTTGTAATTTTCATTAAAGAGTCAAATTATAAATATATTTTATATTTTAAATAACTATTCTCTTCAGGTTTTAACTCAACTTTATTAGAAAAATAATAATGATTCAATTTTAATCTTGTGGCAAATGCACATTCTAAGTATAATCTGGGGATAAGAGAAACTGCACATGAATTATGATGCTATATATTATTAACGAAGGGTTTTTACAGGGTGTGTAAAACACACTGTAATAGTCCAACCACTCTCCATCTGATGGCTCCTTTATTACGCCTTTTCTGCCTCTATAAAATTAGCTAGTAGGACCTGCAGAGAATGCTGGCTGTTCCTAGAAAAACTTCTAATTTCATTCTTATCTAGTTGAATACATTCAGTAATCTCTACATTAGTAATGACCAGTTAGCAAGGCATAGGGTAGACAATAGAAAAATAGGAAAAATAGGAACATCACTTAATAGCCATCAGCAGCTTTCATTATCTTCACTAAAACAGGTAAATTGGAAGTTGTGGGGAAAGGAAAGCTAGTCAGGGGACCCCAGTTCCTGAAGAGACACGTTTTTCAGCCAGTACATCTCACTTCAAGTATCACAGACTTCTTGCTGGTAAGGACAATGACTCGGCCCAGCACCCAGAAGAGAATCTTATTCAAAGGTGGGATTCAATATTAGTTCATTCATTGGTTGGGTTAAATAATATGATGCCTTGAACTCTCTATGCAAACTTAATATTTTGCCATAGTTATTAAATTATTCACTCATATGTAGTCTTCATTATGTGACAGATACCACATAGGGTACTGGAAACTCTATTCATCCTTGATGCACTGTCTAGCATTTCAGGTACAAAATGAAGTTTGGGGGGTACACTTATCTTTGTGCAGGTTGATTATGGAGCAGCTTAAATGTCCCTGGGGTCCTGAGATATTCTGTAGCTTGATCTGTGTGCCAATTACCTGGACATCTTACTTAGTTAAAATGTATTGAGTTATACAATAATGTGAGTGTTCTAAGTTCATTTTATTCTTAAGTAAAACCCTTTTTATATGATTTTAATTTGCATTTATCTGATTAGGAATTTTAAACAGTTTTCGTGTAGTTGTTGTCTATTTGTATGTCTTTTTTCCAGAAATGTCCACTCAAGATGTCTGCCCATTTTTAAAAGTGTTATTTATTTGTTTATTTTTACTGTTGAGTTATTTGAGTTCCCTGTATATTTTGGATATTAGCCACTTCTCAGATACATGGTTTGCTAATATTGTCGCCCAACATAGATTGTTGCTACACTTACTGTCAGTTGTGTCCTTGGCTGTGTGCAGAAGCTGTCAGTTTTGTGTAATCATTACACTTTTGTGTAATCCCCAACTCTCACTTCTGTTGTCTGTGCTTTTGGAATCATATCCAAAAAAAAAAAAGTCTTTGCTCAGATAAATGTGCCAAAGCCTTTCACCTAAGTTTTCTTCTGATGGTTTTATATTGGTTTTAAATTAGTTCCTTGTAGTTTGTCATTGCTGTAATATGTGCTAATATTCTGAGAGACTAAATCCCACCAAGAGGCAGAGGGTAAGACCGTCCTCTGGCAGAGTCAGCTCCCAGGACTTGGGGAAGGTGGAGAGTAGCCGTGGAGAAGTGGAAGGTACCCAGAACTTTCAGTGTATTGCTTTAGCTGACCAGGCAGGCCTCTTCTGGAGAGAGAGATGTGTTAAAGATAATCATTTATCAGCATTAGAACTATTCATGGCCTATTTTGTCATTGATATTGATTGTTTGAAAGTATCTTTAGCTCATATATTTAGCCTTAATATGTTGTTGGGGTACCCTCTCAGATTGAGTAACTTTGTTTTTGATTGAATCCCTACCTTAAGTTTTGACATTGTGCTTTTGGATTACAGTCTCAGCCTCAACATTGGAACCAACATTACCATTATGAGTAAAAGTCAACATTACTCCATGTAGTACATTTTCAATTGCTTCTTGATGAAGAGTGATATCATGGGATATTCCTACCAGAGTAAAATTAGTGTCAAATCCTAGATATGCAACATCTCAACTGAGGTCACTGAAATTCTTCTTATAATATTTGAAGAAGCTTAAGAATAAATAAGACGGAGGATTAGAAATGCAATAATATTATTTCATTTTCAATTTGGGATATTAGCTTTGGGAAAATACCCTGAAGAATTATTTGAAATGTGACAAATTAAATATATTCAAAACATAACAAAAAGCATATAGGATATTTTAATAAAATTTCCAAAATAATGTCTGTCATTGGATGATTTTTTTAAAAATAATATAGCTCTATATTACTTATCCTAATTAGAAGTAAAAAGAAAATGCTTGAAAAAAAACTTGAAGAAATAAACATCCCATGTTTACTGACTATTACATACTTGGGAACACATTGTTTTTGTTATGAAATTTATGCAGAATATGACCATGATGAGTTAAATCATTACCAATGAGAGGACTTATCAGTTGCCATATAATCTGCTAAGCTATAGTCCTGGTGCAGAGGATAAAAGAAATCTTTTTTTAAAAAATCAATCTTCATTTAATCCTACTAACCAAGGCTGTGATAAGCTGATAGAGAAAACAAAAGGGAAATTGAATTTCCCAGAAACAACTTAGAAATAAATGGGTCAAAATAGAGTGGAAAGAGGAAACAAAAGATAATACCACTCTACTTTAAAAGTAAGAAGCAGCCAGAAATTCAGCATGAATTATTGTTCATCAAAAGGTGACCACTTTCTAGCCTTCCTGTGAATTTCCATTTACAGAAAACTCAAATATTTCTGAACTTGATGCTTTAAATAAAAGGTGTGATTTCTAGAGGAAATTTACTAGCTGTCCTATTTCTGATGCAAAGGGACAAAATACTGCAATTTCTAGGCTGACTCCCTCAATAGATATGAAGTAGCATCTGCTATTTATAAAAGATGAAAGGAAAACCCTCATATTTTATAGTAAAGAAATGTTAATTCCAATGAGCTAGTTTTTAAAAAATATAAAGAATTTTTTTAAAGGAATAGTAATTGAATGTATGCCACAGGTATTTTTCCATAAATAGATTATGAAATATTTCAACCTCATACAATATTCATTCAAGCTACCTTATAGATAAAATGTATTTTAAAGGGATATTTTCAGCTGGAAGTCGTAATTATCTTCCTGTAAAATAAAAATGTATATGCTACCAAAAATGTGCCTAATTAGTCATTTCCAAAATCAAAGGAATAAAATTTCAAATTGGAAAGAAGAAGTTAAATTGACTGTGTTGCAGATGACATGATTTTTATATCTCTGTGTGTATGTATATATATATATATATATATATATATAACCTCAAGATTCTACCAAAAAACTGTTAGAACTAATGAATGAATTTAGAAAGTTGCAGGATATAAATCAACATACAAAAATAAATAGCTTTTCTATATATATACCAAAAGTTAACAATCTGAGAAAGGAATCAGGAAAACAATTCCATTCACAATAGCTACAAAAAAAAAAAAAATCACTGAGGAATAAATTTAACCAAGGAGGTAAAAGATCTGCACACTGACAACACATCAGAGAAAGAAACTGAGAAAGACATCACTGAAAGGCAAGCTAGCCCTTTCTCATGGATTGGAAGAATTAATATTGTTAAAATGTCTGTCATACCCAAAGTGATCTACAGATTCAACAGATCTCTATTAAAATGTCAATGATATTCTTTACAGAAATAGAAAAAAACAATCTGAAAATTCATAAGAAACTACTGAAGAACCCTAATATCCAAAGCAGTCCTGTGCAGAAAGAGCAGAGCTGGAGGTGTCATACTCCCTGACCTCAAACCTACGACAGAGCTATGGTAACCAGAACAGCATGGCACTGGATAAAGGCAGAATAAAAGAGCCCAGAAATATATTCACATTTACAGCCGACTTATTTTTTTTTTTGACAAAGGAGCCAAGAACACACAATGGGAAAAGCAATTTCTTTAATAACTGGTTCTGGAAGAACCAGGTATCCACAAGCCAAAGGGTAAAATAGACACTTACCTTTCACAGCACAAAACAATCACTCAAAATGGATTAAAGACATAAGTATAAGGCAGAAAACTGTGTAAGTACTGGAAGAAAACATGGGAGAAACCTCCATGACCCTGCTCTAGGAAACGACGTTGGGATGGAATACCAAACGTACAGGTAGAAAGGTAAAAACAGGCACATGGAATTACATCCAATGAACTGAAAAGATTCTTCACATGAAAGGAAACAATCATCAGAGCAAATAGATGACCAAAGGAATTAGAGAAAATGTCTGCAAATCATACAGGTGGAAAGGGGTGAATATTTAAAATATATGAAAAGCACAATTCAATAGCAAGAAAACAAGCAACGTGGCTGAAGATGGGCAAAGATTACCTCCATAGACAGGGCTGCAAAGAGGACAGAGAAATGGCCAACATGAATGCAAAGAAATGTTCAAAATCACTTGTAGCAGCCCATATAGCCTATGGCCAGGAGGAGTGAGAGTTATAAGATATACCTGTATAGCTCAATAATGGAACACCATGGTGAGAAGGGCCTGGAGGATTTAGCTCTCCTAACAAGCAGGAGAGCTCACGAGATGAGGAGATGAGAGCAGTGGTGAATTGACAGTCTCTACACCTGTGGTGTTGAGAGGCCCCAGATCAGCCTTATGTTAGGCTGGAGGCACAGGCATTGGGAGCACACACATTCTATCACAGGCCCATTTACACTGACTCTGTCTCCTCTTCTGCCTGCAGAATGCCATTCTCCTCTCTGCTGAAGATCACTAAGCTCTGCTAAAGACTAAGATCTATCTTTCTAAGAAAACTGCTTTACTCCAAGACTCTCTCTCTCTCTCTTCTGCTAAAGTAGATAGCCCTCGGGCACCTAAGAGAAATTGTTCCTGAGCAAGGTGGCTTAGTAGTCTGCCCCTGGAACCTAGTCAAGCCGGGGCCAAGACCAGGCCAGTTCCGGGCCCTGACAATCACTGATCATCAGAGAAATGCAAATCTCCAAATTTGTTATAATATTTATCATCATAAAGATGAAAGGTAACAAGTGCTGAAGAGATATGCAGTAAATAAAGGGAAGCCTTACACCCTGGTGGTGGGAAGTAAGTTAGTATAGTTGCTATGGACCAGGGTAGGGAGGTTCTCCAAAAAATTAAAAATAAAACTACCATATATACACTACTGAGCATACATCCAAAGGAAATTACATAAACAAATCAAGGAGATGTGTGCACTCACGTTCTCTGTGTTATTCACAGTATATGGAATACACTGAAGTGTCTACCAGCAGATGAACGGATAACAGGGAGAAGCGGCAGACAGACATAATGGGATGCCCATCAGCCTTTGAAAGAGAATAAAATTGTGACAACATGGCTATGCTTGGAAGAAACTGTGTTAAGTGAAATAAGAGAGGCATAGAGTGTCATCTCACTCAGATGTGAAATTTTAAAAAGCTGATCTCATAGCAGTGGAGAGCAGGATGGTGGCTACCAGGGGCTGGGGTGGGGTGGGAGATGTCGGCCAAAGGATACAAAATTTCAGACAGATGAAATAGAGTTCTTGACTATTTTTTCAGCTTGACTGTTGTTGGTATATATAAAGGCTACCGATTTATGAGTGTTGATTTTGTAACCTGAGACGCTACTATATTCCTTGATCACTTCTAAGAGTTTTGTAGTAGAATCCCTGGTGTTTTCCAGGTATAAAATCATATCATCTGCAAAGAGTGAAAGTTTAATCTCTTCTGATCCTATATGGATACCCTTGATTGTCTTTTCTTCCCTAATTGCGATGGCTAAAACTTCCATTACAATGTTAAAGAGCAATGGAGACAGTGGACATCCTTGCCTGGTTCCTGATCAGAGTGGAAATGATTTCAATTTAACTCGGTTCAGTATGATATTGGCTGTGGGCTTGCTATAGATGGCCTCTATCCATTTGAGAAATGTCCTTTCTATGCCAATTTTCTTAAGTGTTCTGATCATGAAGGGATGCTGGATATTGGGGAGGGGAGGGGGGAGGATGGGTGGAGGGAGGGTGATTGGTGGGATTACGCCTATGGTTTATCCTATAAGGGTACATGTGAATCTCTCTAAATGTAGAATATAAATGTCTTAACACAATAACTAAGAAAATGACATGGAGGCTGTGTTAACTAGTTGGATGAAAGTACTTCAAACTGTATATAGCAACAGCACTCTGTACCCCATGATAGCATTAATGTACACAGATATGATTTAATACAAAAAAATTTCAGTCAGACGGGAGGAATACACTGGAGAGATCACTGTGAAGGATGGGGATCAGAGCTAATCGCATATCCCTTTCTTGAAAACTGCTAAGAGAGTGAATAGAAAGTATCCTCACCACAAAGATAATGATGATATAAGGTAACACATAGGTTAATTAGCTATATTTAGTTATTCCACAATGTACATATACTCAAAGCATCATGTTAGACAGTGTTAATATATTCACTTTTACATGTCAATTTTAGAAATAAAATAAAATATTTGTGAAAAATCAAAGCAATAATTATCCAAAGATTTAATAACTTACATAAACATTCCACTGTGAACACAGGTGTGTACTTGTCGTCTCCTGATCTATAGTCTAATTAGGATAGCTAAGACGACAAGAGATTATGTACGTGGTCAGGTATATAGACCAGATAGTGGCAGATTTTATAGATAGAACAAATCAATGAGAATATGGTTTTACACCTAGGAATGTATTTCTGATAAGCTGTTGTTGTTTCAATATTTTGTGTTATCGAATATATTTAAATTCAATTTACACCTCTGAACTTGGTATGTTTATCATTAATCACTGCCCTAGAGGACTTGTTTGGACTTCAAAAGTCACTCCTGTGGTTTAGCCACGGTACCTCTGGAGGATATGGGCTCTGGCGATCAGATTGGGAGGCACCAGGAGACCCAGTGATGAAGTGTCCACCTTTGGTTAAGTGTTTGTGTACCATCCGTTAGATTTATAGCAATTATTTTCCACTTGCTTTAAAATAAACCTGTTCTCATTAAAACCCTCAACCCAATAAAACTTATATGTGAAACACATACTTCCTGTCCTATCTTCAGATCGTTATACAGACACTGGTTAGAGAACATATTTAAAAAATTCACACATCCTAAAGGCTAAGAAGTGAAAAATCTCACTTACCTTAACAGTATAACATAACAGATAGAATCTTCTGCTAATTTTGTCAGACTTTAGGAAAACTTAAAATATGCTGGCTTTTGTTTTTCTCCTACTTCTGGCTACATTATATCTGAGGATAATCCTTCAATGTGCAGGAATGTGCCTGTTCTGATGTAATGCTAATATATATTTGGGACCATTTGCCTCCTATCAAGAATCCCATTCACCCATACACACACTCCAGAAACCAAAAGTATTAAGGAAAGGAATCACCATATTGTATTTATATCTCAGGAAAAAACATTACAGGTGATTCATTGCATAACCCATCCCTTCATTTCTTAAATATTTTACATCTTTTTCTCAATATTTTTCTCAGAAATCCTGCTCAATAGCTTCACGTGTAATGAGTGCTGACAACTCTGCAGGACACCCAGACCCCAGGATCATGTAGAGTGCAGATGAAATTGAATGCAGCTTCTGACTGACCTGGAATAGAGTGGACATAAAGGATAGGATTTCTCCGCTAGATCCTCGCCTGGCCTGGGACCCCAGTGAACTTTGTGCTGTATCTCTGACCTCAAATGGGTTATTTTAGATTCTTTACAGAATAAACTGCACAAGATGTCACTTTGCTGTCCATACACACATTTCCACAGTCCAAAAAGACTGCACTGTGTAGAAATCAAACTTCCCTCTCCCACGTCTCACTGTCCATCCTGAGCTCTTCCTTTGAAGTGAAAATTCCGTAAAATCGTGACTTTTCCGGGCATGGACGGAAACAGATTCCAGGTATCTCAAACTTTACCTTGATATAAAAATTTTTCAAGAATTACCATCTTGCATCTACTTGCATTTTCAAGGAGGCTAACGCTTTCATAGCCAAGAAATACTCTCATTATGTAAATTTAAATAAAAATTGGCAACAGAGGAATACATTTTCAAATCACAGGTGGCTTTTAGTCTCTCCCCAAAATGAATAGAAGTAGAGCAAACATTTACATTGTGCCTATTTTAGAGAGATAAAAATTATTATTTCTTATACTCCTACATGATAAACATGCATTAGAAAGACTATGGAACCGGCCTACGCTGCCATGTAGAGGGTGCGGGACACAGAGCATAAACCTTCCCGTCATCTCCCCGAGCCCTCCTGAAACCCGGGCATCTTCTGTGTTTGTACATCTCAGAATCTGGGTGATTTTCTGTGCAGCTTTGCTTCGGTTGCCTGTGGTCATTTGCTCAAACGTTCCAACTGTCCTCATTCAGTGGACCCTATGCTTCTTCTCCAGCTCCTTCAATTAATACTTGGGGGTCACCAGGTGAAGAATTGTCCACTGTGGCAGAGAAGATCCACTTACATTTGAATTTCTGATACACAAATAAATAGTTTTTTAGTAGCAGTTCATCTGAAATATTGCATAGGACACACCTGGAATATTTGGAAGAAAATTCTACCTTCTTAAACGGTGTGTGTCATTCACATCATCACCAGTACAGATGTCAGGTACTCGTCTCCGACAAATCTGGCCACCCGACCTGGGGCACCCCGAATTACAGGACCCTTAATTGTAAATCCACCATTTTTTTGTCCTTAGGTTTCCCTTTGTGTCGGGTATGTGAGACGAGCTGCAAAGCGTTATACTGCCGGGGAGCAGCTGCTCCCAGCACGTTGCAGAATTGTATCTTTCTATCATTGAATTTCCCAAATGGAAGCAGATATTCTATCTTTCACTTTTTCAGGAAGAATAAAAAGTGACTTACGAAGAGTAAAGCAAAAGAGAAGTTTCCGTGTAAACATCATTACCGGGAATGTGCCTGTTTTCTTTCTGCACTTTACATGTTCATCTCGCTGAGGTGCCAGTTTTAGTGACTTTTCCCATAGCCTGTGGTGAATTGGCACATTTGCCATCCATTACTTTTGACAGCTTTAACACACTTCATTGAATATTTAATAAAAAGGACTTTTTCTTGTACATGTTTTTCATAAAACATGTTTTTCCCGCTGCTGAAGTTGAGGGCAGACGGACGTGACCTGGGTAATATCCAACAGCTGCCTAAGGTGCCTGATTCGTGCTGACAGTCTGTACAGATCAAACCAAAGTATGGGGCTCGGCGCCTGTGGCTCAAGTGGCTAAGGCGCCAGCCACATACACCTAAGGTGGCAGGTTCGAATCCCCAGCCCGGGCCCACCAAACAACAATGATGACTGCAACCAAAAAATGGCCAGGCATTGTGGTGGGCGCCTGTGGTCCCAGCTACTTGGGAGGCGGAGGCAGGAGACTCGCTTAAGCCCAGGAGTTGGAGGTTGCTGTGAGCTGTGATGCCATGACACTCTACCCAGGGGGATAGCTTGAGGCTCCTTCTCAAAAAACAAACAAACAAACAAACAAACAAACAAAAAAAAAAACCAAAAAAAAAAAAAAAAAACCAAAGTATGGACTCAGTCTATCTTTGGGGGCAAATACTTTTATTTGCCAATGAAGAAATAATAGTTATAGCCAATAAATTGACATAAGGTTCCACATTGATTTTTCATCTTCTACCTTGGGATGTATTCTCACTTAGCACTTTAATTCATAACACCCCAGTAAAGTAAATGGGTAAGACTCCATACATTTGAAGGGTGGCAAAAAATGGGCACACATTTGAAGAAAGAAAAACATGATATTAAAATTGTACTACTCTAAATAAGTGAGGTGAGGGCTATGTTAACCAGTTTGATGTAAGCACTCCAAATTGTATACAAAATCAGCACATTGTACCCCACAAATGTAATGTACACAGTTATGATCTAATAAAAATTGTAATACTTACTATAAACCAGTAACATCTATTATCCTGCATATGACATCTTGTCCCTTTTATAATTGCAGAAGTCAAAATCATGACTTGAGTAATACAAGTTTAATACCATTTTCCTTTCTAAAATATATGTTTCCATTTTTGTCACTCTTCATGTGTGTCTGTGTGTATATACAGATAGATAGAATCAATTTTACTTCTTTTTTTTTGACCAGGGCCAGGTTTGAGCCCATCACCTCCCGTACATGGGACCGGAGCCCTACTCCTTTGAGCCACAGGTGCCACTGCCCCTCAATTTTACTTCTTAAGATAAGAAGTTTACGCCCTCTTTTATTTATGTAATTTTTATTAAACCATAACTGTATACATTTATGGGATACAATGTAATGATTTGATATACAATGTGGTATGCTGAAATAAAACTAATTAACATAACCATCACCTCACTTATTTTTGTGGTAAATTTGCTCAAATTCTTTGTGGTATTTATGTGGAAAGAAATAACCAACAGGGCAGTGCCTGTGGCTCAAGGAGTAGGGCATTGGCCCCATATACTGGGGGTGGGGGGTTCTAACCTGGCCCTGGCAAAAAAACTGCAAAAAAAAAAAAAAAAAAAAAGAAAGAAAAGAAATAATCAACACTAGGCAGATAAAGAAATTTTTTTATTAAGAAAGTGTTCTGTAGTGCTAAATTTGTCTGCATGAGGACATTTTCAAATATGTGAAGCCGATGTTGACGTTTTGAGTCTCTGTCTGTACATTAGAATGAAGATGACCCACTGTTTCCTAGACTTACATTTACCCCCGTATGTAGTTATGTGAGATTAGTTTTAGAATCTTATATAGAAATTAGACAACATCATGTTAGGGTTGAATTTTAAAATGCATTTACATGGTCAGCCGAGATACTGAATCAACCTAAGTGTCCATCAAGAGATGATAAAGAAAATATGAGCAATGAAACATTGTTCATAAATGAAGGAAATCCTGTCATTAATTCATAAAAGAAGGAACATTTGCCATTTGCCACAACATAGATAAACCTGGAGGACATTATGTTAAGCGGAATGAGTCAGGCCCAGAAAGACCAACAGGAGCTCAGCTCTCTGTGCAACATGAGACCTCAAACTGTAGCCACTGGAAGTGGAAGGCTGGTTACTAGAGGCTGTGGAGTGGGGCAGGTGCCAAGGGCACAAAGTTTTAGTTAGACAGGAAAAGTAAGTTTTAGTGATCTATTGATCACTACAATCATGGCGATTATAGCTAATACTGTATTATATACTTGAAATTTGCTGAAAGATAGATTTTAAATGTTCTCACTATGAAGAAAACGATAAGTATGTGAGGTGATGCATTTGTTAACCATTCCACAATGTATACATCCATCAAAATATCAATTATACCCCATAAATGTAGACAAGTATTAGAGAATTTAACAGTATGTGTCTTTTTTTTGAGACAGGGTCTCCCTCTGGGGGCTACCATGCAGTGGTGTTATCATAGCTCACCACGACCTCAAACACCTGGGCTCAAGTTATCTTCCTGCTTCATCCTCTGGAGTAGCTGGGACTACATGTGTGAGCCACCACAGGGCTGGTTAACCTTTCTATTTTTTGTAGAGTCAGGGTCTTGCTCTTATCCAGGCTGGTCCTGAACTCCTAGATTCAACCAGTCATCCTGCCTTGGCCTCCCTCAGTGTAAGATTACAGGCATGAGCCAATCAACCCAGACACTGTGTGTCTCTTCCCACCTTCCACAGTATGAGGCACAGAGTGTATATTCACTTGATTGTAGCCAAAAGGCCGGGAAGCGATTCAGAGTGATTCAGAACATTCTTGGGTAGATATTATTCTGAAGGCTGATTTAATACAAGTGAGTGAGATGGATATAAACTATTTCAGGGTTGGAAGCTGTAAGTGAAAAGCTTATATGCTGTGAGAGTACTGAGCTTTTGAGCTTTTGTTCTCAAACTTCGTAGGTAGATAAGGGTCATATCCACGAAAACATTAGATAAAAAGCATAAAAGCATTGAGCAAAATATCATATATCATGCAATTTATATGAAAATAACTTCTATAAATAATAACTATGATGGTATCAGGAACGAATAGTTTAATATAAACACCAGGGGGTTAAATTTGAGGTGAGATTACAACCTCATGGCACGTAACAGGCCCTGTTTGTTCTTTAGCAGGGAGGAACCCTCCTGAAAGACTCGGGTGCTGGGAGCTTAAGGATTCTTCCCCGATATATTACATATTATAATGTTATCTTCTTAGACAATGCCTAGGGTACATCTTTTCATTATTATTTTTTTTAGCCAAACATTCCTAAATAAATTTATTACTCTCTATAGTCATTTATCATCTCCGTCCCCCCTTTTCCTTCATCCTAGGTCAGAATCCACCCCAAGGAATGAGTCACATAATGCCAGCAGCACTCGTCCCAAATACACCCACAACACTTCACACATTTAAATAATGGCTACTGATAACTATCCCCTGTGACATTTCTGATGCTGCTTTTTTACTTGAAACTTTGATAGCATCTGGCCCATGTACAAATCCCCTGTAGAAGCAGGTAAGGGCCTGCCAGGGAGGTTAGAATGTGAATCCTGCTGACAGATGGTTGGGAGAGCATTTCAATTACAGGAGGTAAGGAGCTAATGAACAGAGAAGGGATGAATAGCAGAAGGTTACTGGAACCAAGTATTTTATGCAGAAACGATCACCTATCATAATGATGTGAACACACCTTTGAAATGTCAATGAAATAGATTGTAATTCAAGCAAAAGCCCTTCTTTTGAAACACATGCTTTTGGACTCATTTGAAATGTTTAAGGTGACATTTCTTCTAGGAAAATCAAAACAGTTTGAAGTATTTTACCCCCAAAAGAAAATTCTTCCTGAGGACTCATAATTTTTTCCTTTCTAAGAAATATTGGCAGTACTTTCCATGTTAAATTAAATCAGAGCAGATTCCCCTCTCTCTCCCTCTTCCCCTCCCTACCTCCCTTTCTCCTCCTCTCTCTCTCCTTCCCCTTTGATAAAGCAATGAGCCTAACCATGGTCAGCTCCTTAATCCCTTGCTTTATTCTTACAATTTGATCTAGTCGTTCCTAGATTCAGTATTAAACCTTCCTTTCTATTCATGGAAACTTCACTTGGGTCACACATGAAGAATATGCAAATTTGGAGGTGATTAACCTTTGAACTGAGTGTTTGAAACCGCCAGGGGGTCTTCAAAGATAAAGACACAGGGCGTGTCTTTCAATTTGTCCCAAAGGTAATGCTGTATTTTTAATTTTTTGACAAAACAAGCGAACTTTTCTGAGTCAGTCACAGCCTCTCACTTTCCAAAACTAAGGCTTTTTAGAAACATAGCTTGAGGGTTTGCACAGAGGTAGCTTGGAGGGGAGGAAGCACAAATCATAAAAGACTGGGAGACTCCGGGAACAGCAGGGTTTGAGTTCTGGCTTCTAGAGAGTGTTGTGTTCCTGGGCAATTACTGACTTCAGTGCACTCAGTTTTTAAATAGACACTAGAAAAAATAGTCTACATGAGAAGAAAGGTAATAACACTCCAGAATGGTCAATTTAAATTTTTATCAGCATGTTCTTGGGTGATAAATTCCTCTTCTCATTATTCTTTATACATTTAAGTTGCTTTTGTTTCTTTTTATTTCATTTGTATTGAATATATTTAAGGTGTACATGCTATTTTTATACATATATATGGAGTGAAATGATTCCGTAGAGGAGCCAGTCACCATACCCACCATCTTTTATAGTCTCTTTCCCTCTGGCCCTCTGGTGAAAGAACCTAAAAGTTGACTCCTTTAGCGATCCTCTGCCACCCGCTATGGTCAAGTTAACTACAGCACTAATGCTGCACCTTAATTGTCCAGACTCATGCGTCCCTTGGAACTGCAACTTCATCTCCTTTGTCCAACGTCTCTCTTTTCTTTCCCTCCCCACCCCGATAGCCTATTTCTACGGATTCAATGTGTTTTGAGATTCCATATATTACGAGAGATCAAGCCTGGTTTTCTTCCTGTGTCTGGCTTAGTTAATTTAGCATAATGGCCTCCCAGTTGTTGAAAATGACAAAATACTTTATTGAGGCTAAATAATATTCCATTGTGCATCTATACCCATTATCAGTTGACAGACACTTAGGCTGTTTCCGTGGCTACTGTGAATAATACCGCAGTAGACCCTGGATGAAGAAAACAGGCTTGATAATTACATCTATCACACCAGGGTGCTGTAGTGAGTAAGTTATAGGAAAAGTCAGGCCCTTACCCCTGGACCTGACTCAGAGCGTGTGCTCGGCAAGCCCTGGTTGTGCTGAGCTGCAGTTTTCCTGCATTGTTAGATCACAAGAGCCACTTTTTTGGTATTTCCACGTCAGTATCCCCTCTGTGTGTTCTGCCCTTTGGGAGCAGACACTAGCTGGCGTTCGAAAGTGTTTGTGAATCTTTAAGATGATTTAGCAAATTTCAATTGTGAAGTTCTAGTTGATGGATGATTGTGTCCTAAGGGAGAATTACGGGGACAGAATGCAAAGGACACAGCACCTGGCAGGTCCCAGACTTGCTTACTGCATCCATGCCATGTGGCACAGGGCCAGGTGCCACACTGCTCAAAACCTCCTGCTTGGACAACGCAAGGGGAGGAGGAGCAGTGGAATGATAGAGCCCAGCACTTAATTGTTTTCACATCCTCATTTCAATGCAAGCTGAGTTTCTAAGATAAAGGGCAGATTTTACTGACAAAATGAATGCTAAAACTACCACCGCAGAGAATTATTACATGGGAAATGCTTCACTGAAGTTTAATTCTGTTTTCTACCAGCTATGAAGGCAGTTATGAAAGTGTGAGAACCACAAAATGATGTCCTGGCATAATATTATCTATAATTTACTCCAGGAAAAGGATGCCTGTGAATGCAGTGGATTTTACTTTAAGCTACACACAGAGGCTAAATTACTCAGACTGTGTCTCGAGGCAAGTTTTAGTGTGTATATTCTTTTTTAATGCTGATGTACAGAAAGAATACATAGAACCACAGAAATATTTTAGTTTGACTAGAAATCACTCCTTGTTGGCAACCAGTCAGACCCAGACTTTCTAAGTTTTTCATATTGATCCTAACAGTTAAATAATTCATAAAATATTTTAATAACAAATTAGAATTTTAAGGTAGTACAAGATATTTGCCAGTGCTTTGAACAGGAGCACTTAATAAATGCACATACCTTTAAAATTTTTATATTATGCCTGTAACATATTTTGTTTCAAAGGAATTTACTTAAAAACAGAGAAAGATAAAGAAAAAAGAAGGATGGAAAAGAAAAGACAAAGTGCCTAAGAAATAAAATTTAAAAATAACTGAAGAATTGGAGATTACTCACGTTTAACATTACACAGTTTCAAATAAAGCTTATTTTTAGGTGAGCCAACATATGTACATGGCACAGAGAAAGATATTCTGATATGTATCCAGGGATACATAAATTGATGAAATGCTAGTGTCTAAATTCTGTGTCAAGAACAATACTTTACTCTGTGTTTTAAAAACGTTTTGATATTTTTTTTAAGGAGGAATGAAATGTTCTAGAATTCTTATTAAACCTTAAGTAATAATGGGAAACAATCTAATGTGGGTCATCCTGCAAAATTGAAATATAGACTATGATCTCTTATTAAATGTTGAAGAATTAGTAATAATACTCTGAAAACAAAAGAATCATAGAGATGGGAATGGTCACAAGTAATTATAACTGACATCCATGTGATGATTACATTGCTCTGGGAGGTATAGTGATGGTTTTGCGATTATTGATCAAAAATTTCTGCATCTGTTTTGAAAAACAAAGTTTCTCTTTTTCCATTGTTTTGAAAGATTATGCTTCAGCAGAACAGGAGTGAGACTTAAAACTTACATGTGTCTATATTTTCAAAGTAAACAGTTGATTGTGGCCATTGACAGCTTAAGGACCCACATATGCACATGTTGTTTTTGTTTCAGTGTTGCAGGTGTACCTCTGGGAAGAAGAGTTTTCTAGCTACTTAGTGAAAGCTGAAGTTAGTTAAACCTTAAAGTTCTCCAAGTTCTGCTTAGAGTAAGAAAAAAAAATTAAAAAGCATAGTTTATTTTCATTACTTCAAAGAAAATATTTTGTGAACTTTCCACTTTGCTAAAATGCATCTGAAGCCCCCAAATCAGCAGTCTCAGTGCTTTCATGGTCATTCTCAGAAGTGGAGAGTGGTAAAAACTTTCAGTCACCTGTCCCCTCTCTTCCCACCTGAGGTGGAAAAGGCTGTGCTCTGCCTGGTTATTTCACCTTCCCCTAAGGTGGAAAAGGCTGTCCTCTGCCTGGTTGTTTCATCTTCACCTGAGGTGAAGAAGGCTGTGCTCTGCCTGGTTGTTTCATCTTCACTGAAGAAGGCTGTGCTCTGCCTGGTTGTTTCATCTTCCCCGAAGAAGGCTGTGCTCTGCCTGGTTGTTTCATCTTGACCTGAAGTGGAGAAGGCTGTGCTCTGCCTGGCTGTTTCATCTTCACCTGAGGTAAAGAAGGCTGTGCTCTGCCTGGTTGTTTCATCTTCAGCGGAGGTGAAGAAGGCTGTGTTCTGCCTGGTTGTTTCATCTTCACCTGAGGTGAAGAAGGCTGTGCTCTGCCTGGTAGTTTCATCTTCACCTGAGGTGAAGAAGACTGTGCTCTGCCTGGTTGTTTCATCTTCACTTGAGGTGAAGAAGACTGTGCTCTGCCTGGTAGTTTCATCTTCACTGAAGAAGGCTGTGCTCTGCCTGGTTGTTTCAACTTCACCAAAGAAGACTGTGCTCTGCCTAGGTTTTTCATCTTGACCTGAAGTGGAGAAGGCTGTATTCTGCCTGGTTGTTTCATCTTCCCCTGAGGTGAAGAAGGCTGTGCACTTCCTGGTTTTTTCATCTTCCCCTGAGGTGAAGAAGGCTGTGCTCTGCCTGGTTGTTTCATCTTCACCAAAGAAGGCTGTGCTCTACCTGGTTGTTTCTTCTTCACTGAAGAAGGCTGTGCCCTGCCCTGTTGTTTCATCTTCCCCAGATGTGAAGAAGGCTGTGTTCTGCCTGGTTGTTTCATCTTCACCTGAGGTGGAGAAGGCTGTGCTCTGCCTTCTTCACCTGAGTTGAAGAAGGCTGTGCTCTCTCTGGTTATTTAATCTTCACCTGAGGTGAAGAAGGCTGTGCTCTGCCTTGTTGTTTCCACTTCACCAATGAAGACTGTGCTCTGCCTAGTTTTTTCATCTTGACCTGAGGTGGAGAAGGCTGTACTCTGCCTGGTTGTTTAATCTTCCCCTGAGGTGAAGAAGGCTGTGCTCTGTCTGGTTGTTTCATCTTCACCAAAGAAGGCTGTGCTCTGCCTGGTTGTTTCATCTTCAACTGAGGTGGAGAAGGCTGTGCTCTGCCTGGTTGTTTCATCTTCACCTGAGGTGAAGAAGGCTGTGCTCTGCCTGGATCTTTCATCTTCACCTAAGATCAAGAACGCTGTGCTCTGCCTGGTTGCTTCAACTACCCTGAGGTGGAGAAGGTGTGCTCTGCCTGGTTGTTTCATCTTCACCTGAAGTGAAGAATGCTGTGCTCTGTCTGGTTGTTTCATCTTCCCCTGATGTGGAGAAGGCTGTGCTCTGCCTGGTTGTTTCATCTAACTGAAGAAGGCTGTGCTCTGCCTGGTTGTTTCAACTTCCCCTGAGGTGGAGAAGGTGTGCTCTGCCTGGTTGTTTCATCTTCACCTGAGTTGAAGAAGGCTGAGCTCTGCCTGGTTGTTTCATCTTCAACTGAGGTGAAGAAGGCTGTGCTCTGCCTGGTTGTTTCATCTTCCCCTGAGGTGAAGAAGACTGTGCTCTGCCTGGTAGTTTCATCTTCACCGAAGAAGGCTGTGCTCTGCCTGGTTGTTTCATCTTCACATGAGGTGAAGAAGGCTGTGCTCTGCCTGGATGTTTCATCTTCATGTAAGATCAAGAACGCTGTGCTCTGCCTGGTTGCTTCAACTTCCCCTGAGGTAGAGAAGGTGTCCTCTGCCTGGTTGTTTCATCTTCACCTGAGTTGAAGAAGGCTGTGCTCTGTCTCATTATTTAATCTTCAACTGAGGTGGAGAAGGCTGTGCTCTGCCTGGTTGTTTCATCTTCACCTGGGGTGAGAAGGCTGTGCTCTGCCTGGTTGTTTCCACTTCACCAATGAAGACTGTGCTCTGCCTGGTTGTTTCATTTTGACCTGAGTTGGAGAAGGCTATGCTCTGCTTGGTTGTTTCATCTTCACCTGAGGTGAAGAAGGCTGTGCTCTGCGTGGTTGTTTCATCTTCACCTGAGGTGGAGAAGGCTGTGCTCTACCTGGTTGTTTCATCTTCCCCGAAGAAGGCTATGCCCTCCCTGGTTGTTTCATCTTCCCCTGAGTTGGAGAAGGTTTTGCTCTCCCTGGTTGTTTCAGCTTCCCCTTGGGTGCAGAATGCTGTGCTCTACCTGGTTGTTTCATCTTCACCAAAGAAGGCTGTGCTCTGTCTGGTTCTTTCATCTTCACCTGAGGTGAAGAAGGCTGGGTTCTGCCTGGTTGTTTCATCTTCACCTGATTTGTAGAAGGCTGAGCTCTGCCTGGTTGTTTCATCTTCCCCTACGGTGAAGAAGGCTCTGTTCTGTCTGGTTGTTTCATCTTCACCTGAGGTGTGGAAGGCTGAGCTCTGCCTGGTTGTTTCTTCTTCACCTGAGGTGAAGAAGGCTGAGCTCTGCCTGGTTGTTTCATCTTCACCTGAGGTGGAGAAGGTTGTGCTCTGCCTGGTAGTTTCATCTTCACCAAAGAAGGCTGTGGTCTGCCTGTTCGTTCAACTTTTCCTGAGGTAGAGAAGGCTGTACTCTGCTTGGTTGTTTCATCTTCACCTCAGATGTAGAAGGCTGTGCTCTGCCTGGTTTTTTCATCTTCAACTGAGGTGGAAAAGGCTGTGCTCTGCCTGGTTGTTTCATCTTCACCTGAGGTGGAGAATGCTGTGCTCTGCCTGATTGTTTCATCTTCACCTAAACTGAAGAAGACTATGCTCTGCTTGGTTTTTTCACCTCCCGCACTGTAAACATGGGTTCATTTTGCACCCTATGCTTTGCTATGTTTCTTTATTGTGTTTTGCTTTTTCTTGGTGATTTTATGTTTAAGAAGGCTCCTAAATGTAGAGCTAACCTCCTGTCTCAGTTTCCTAAGCTCAAGAAGACTATGATGTTCCTCATGGAAAAAATTGTCGGTAAAGTACATGTGGAACTAAAAAGAATTTAAATTTCACAAGAACTTCATGAGCGTATCATATGTATATTAGAGCTCCTCTGTTTAGTCAGAAGTTATCATAAGCTCTGGTGTTAGGGCATCATCGATATTAATAAGATGTCTTAACCAGAGGCTCACTGGAATCTAACTCTATAGCAACTTTATAGAGCATAACTACCATGAATAATAAAAATCCACTCTATGTAATAAACATATTTACCTTATGATCTAAATTCATCTAAGTATAATTTAATGACTTGTGGGGGATTCATAAAAACCTTTTATGGTCTTATGAAATACAGCCCAATGAAAAGTTTCTATAAAAGTATAGTTTGCATTTGAACAAATTGTTTTCTCAATAGCTATTATATTATTTTAAACCCATTATTATTCTTATTTACATAAGAATAATATTTTATGAATAATCTTATCATTAGAATAATCACAATAATAATCATTATGGAGTAGTAAAGATATTTGCTGAAAATTACTAGGTTGGTGTCTAGAATAGCATGTAACACAACACATGCATTTTTCCATTTAATCTTAGGATCAGTTGTGGTAACTACTTTAAACCCCATTGTGTAGGTCAACATATGAATGTCCAGAGAGGTTTTGAGACTTTCTCTTTTTTTGAGACAGAATCTCACTATGTTGCCCTTGGTAGAGTGCTGTGATGTCACAGCTCACATCACCCTCAAACTCTTGGGCTCAGTGATCCTCTTGCCTCAGCCTCCCAAGTAGCTGGGACTACAGGTGCCCTCCACAACGCCTGCCTATTTTTAGAGAGGGGATCTTGCTGTGGTACAGGATGGTCTCAAACTCCTGAGCTCAGGAAATCCCCCTGCCTCAGCCTCCCAGAGTGCTAGAATTACATGTGTGAGCCATACCTGGTTCTCAGAAATTTGTATTTTAAATGTCTTCACTGAGTTAATTTTAGCCTTGTTTTTCATGTCATTTTTGACTGCTTTTTACTTAAGCACATCTAAATTTGGCACTACTTACCTCTTTGATCAACCATCTCAAAGTCGTAGGCTTTTCCTAACAGAGTTCATCCCTTCAGAATGAAAACCCTGGCAAAGAAAAGCAGTGAGAACTTATTATTCCACAACAATCAATAGAATAAATTTTTAAAACCTATATTAACATTTTTCATACATTTAACTTGGGTTCATAAGATAACATCCTGGTTTTACCCACATATTCCCCTAAAACAGAATTTAGCTTTCCCAAGTGGTTGGTGAGAAAATTAAGAGCTACATTTTAGGCTTAGGTGATTGATTTCTTTTTGTGATGTGATGCATTTTAATGCCTGATAAGCTGAATGAGAGAAGAGTCTTCTGTGAAGCACTTGCTCAATAAATATTGATGTGGGTTGATTCACAACACTGCTCCCTGTAAGCAATTTGTGTTTTTAGGTTAACAAACTTAAAATGGTAGCTGCTAGAGAATTTCCCTTCTGAGAGTTTGCCATGCACACTTCCACATTTGCTTTGTTTGATGATGAACACCCATCCCATTTGTTCAGTTCTCTGGCACCTCTGGCTGCTTCTCCTGTGTGTGACTAGAAGACTCTGCAGGTTGATTGAAAATTTTCTCATCCCAGCCAAACTTCTTTTGCCTCATTGTGCCACTGGTCAATACAAGCTCTATGGTGGCCCTGTATACAATGATAGCAAACAGAAAGTCAGTTTTGTGATTTAATCACTCAGCGCTCTGCCACCTATTGAAAGATGAAATTTTAAAATTTTTAAAAATAATTTTTTATTGTGGGTTAACAAGAGGTGGATACAGTTAGGTTACATCATTTTTCTTTGTAAGATAAAGTCCAAAGTCTGAGTTACAGTTGAGTCCTTCACTGGAAATTGTGCCAGACACCCTACTTTGTACCGGATGGGTGTGGACTGAGCCTCCTGCCTCCTTCCCTCCTTCTTGAATTTAATTGTGTTTTTCTCTCTTGTGGGTCTGTTATTGTTGGTACTCATTTGAAATTCTTAGCAACTATAGAACTGAAATCTGAAACAGAAGCTTCCAATTTCTCTCGAGGCAGTGTGCCTTGAGGTTAGATAAACCTGAAATGCCTAGGGCTGTGGGAAATCAAGTTATGTTAATCAACTTTCCTTGGACACCTGTTCTGCATAGGTGCACAGCAACACTAGTCAACATTCAGTAAATAGGGCTGAGCTGTATAAGGAGTAAATAATTGTTCTAGGCATCTGAGATAACATGATAAACAAGAGAAACAAAGTCTAACAGAGCCTCTTTTTGAACACAGTTTACACTGTAGCAATAAGATGGCAATAAAGAAGTAGCTGTGTGTCAGGTAGTGATAAGTCTTGTGAATAATAAAAGCAGGCTACAATAGTGCACACTATCGTTTATGTCTCAGGCTACTTTTGGTCTGCTTCTTAGATGATGAGGGAAAATTACTCAGAAATGGTAATATTTGAGAAGAACCTTGACACCAGTGGGGAATAAGCCAGTCAGAGGTGAGAGAAAGAATGTTTCAGGCAGAAAAAACATCAGATAGGAAGCATGTGGGCATGTTTATTAATGGGCAAGATTAATCTTACCAGGGGAAGTTAGTGAGGAGCAGAGCAGAGGGATCCAGTCCGGAGCTAAATTTCTTTTCACATGTGAGCAGAAGGTTTTGAGTATGGGAATAGTATTGTCTTGTTCATGGTTTAAGAAGGGTCCTTTCACAGCTGAGTAAAGAACAGATTGTTGGAACTAGGATGTCTTTATGTCTTTGGAATAGTCAAAGTTGCTTACTTGGACACAAACAGAACTATTCAGTGAATATGTGTTTGACCAACTGAACCACCTGAAAACTGGGAGTTTCTGGGTATCAAAGACCCCCCCCCCAAGAGAAGGAAAGAGCAGGCCACAGAGAGGGTGGCGATACGTATATATGTACCTAACACGTGACTCACACCCAGAACATCCAGCATATATAAAGGTATGAAGGACTATAAATCACCAGGAAAAGATTCCCCAGCAGAAAACAGGCAGGAGATCGGGCGTTTACGAAGGTGGCGTATCTGACCAACTGACAACTTGCAAAGAGGCTCGACTTGATTAGCCATGAGGTTACTGCAAATTAAAATCACAATGTGATGCCACTACCAGGGGTCCTAAAACTTTTTGAACAGGGGGCCAGTTCACTGTCCCTCAGACAGTTGGAAGTCCAGACTGTGGGCCCTGGGACGAGTCGGCTGCTAAGCAGGACAGGCAGTGGCAGCAAAAACACCCAGTGGGTGGGAGAAATGTCCTAGGCAGGCCGCATGTGGCCCGTGGGCCGTAGTTTGAGGATGCTTGTGACAATCACCGGCATAGCTGAAGAGAAAATAGCAGAAAAGGCTAAGCAGATGTGGAGTGAGCAGAATCCTCAGATGCCTCCAATAGGCGTGAAAATGGGATGACTGCTTTGGGAAACTATTATATTTAGTACTATTTAGTAACAGTGGAGGCATGCCCATCCGGTAACACAGCAGTTCTACACCTGGGGCAGATGCTTGCCAGAAGGGCAGCCAGATGTTCACCGAAAGCATATATGGAATATTCTTAGAACTATTGATTAACAACTCCAGTAGATGGATGAACAGTGGGGGACCAGGCAGCAAGGGACACAGGCAGCCGCTGCCCTCTTCAGCCCCACAGTACAGTCACGGACATTACATCAGCAACAGGACTCCAGACACAAAGGTTGTGCATGGTGTGATTCCAACTATAGAAAGTTCAAAATTGGGCATAGCTGGCAATTGCTGCTGTAATCTAGACTTGGGTTCACTCTCGGGGTGTCAGTGACATGAAGTAGGAATCTGGGGGGATTCTGGGGTTTTGTGGCCTCCTCTGGGCAATGCTGTTATGGGTCTCAGGGGCTGAAAGTGGCCCAGCTCAGCACTCCAGAGCCTGTGTATGTGTCTGTGTGTCATCTGTCCTTCAACCAACAGTTCAAAAAGCAGAAAACAAACAAAATACATAAACAAAAATAATAGATTGTTTGCAGGGAGAAAAGGGTAAGAGATTAAGCTGTGAAAATATGAGCAATTTTGATGGCTCGGGTTAGAGTGGCAGTAGTGAAGAGGATAAAGTGTGTATTTCAAAGGTAGAAGACTCTCTGGCCGAGTGGATATATGATCTGAAGAAAAGGAAATTTTAGTCTCAGTGCCTGTAGCTCAGAGGGTAGGGCTCTAGCCACATACGCCAGAGCTGGCGGGTTCCAACTCGGCCCAGGACTGCCAAACAATGACAACTACAACCAAAAATAGCCAGGCATAATGGCGGGTGCCTGTGGTCCTAGCTACTTGGGAGGCTGAGATAAGAGAATTGCTTGAGCACAATGACTTTGAAGTTGCTGTGAGCTGCAGCACTACAGCATTCTACTGAGGGCAACATAGTCAAACTCAAAACAAAAACAAAACAGAAAAGGACATTTTAAAGAGCGTGTCTTATGAGGGACTTCGGCTTGAGTGAGCGAGGGGAGGGAAGGGAGGCCGTCCATGTCTGGGGAGCCGGCTCTTGGGCGTGCCGTGTGCAGCGTGCAGGGAGGTGCAGAGTGCCCTGTCCCTGCTGGGTTTGGTGTTCCTGTTTTCATTCTGTTAAGGTTCCTGAGTGGGCAGCAGGGTATGGATGTGGAGGTCAGAGAAGATGCCAGGACCTGCACAGTCATCGTGGGTGTGTGGGCACCGGGAGGAGATGTGCTGCAGTGTCCTCAGAAGAGCCACCTCGCCTGGAGGGTGAGCACAGCAGAGAAGAGAAGCAGACAGAAACTGAGACCCCAGAGCAGGGCAATATTGGGAGGTTGGGACCGTGAGAGAGCAGGAGAGATGGAGAGGTCACCGGAGGGAAATGCTGAAGTGTTGCAGAAGTCCAGTTGTCCTTGTATTTCAAGGAGGGTTCACAGGAGGTGTGATAACTGAGCCCAGAGAGGCTGAGCAGGAGGAAGGTTGAGACTGGGCATTGCAGCAGGCAGGATGGAGGTGCCTGACAGCCCTCCACCCTGACAAGGGTGAATTCCGTGGACTCTGCTCCCAGGGTCTAATCACAGTGGTCTGAGAAGTTAAACCGTTCATGTGGATGGTTAAGGGAGAACACAAAGCCACAAGAAATGTGGAAGGTGAGAAAAATTAATTGTGGTATTAAAAAAAACAGTGTCCAACAAAACCACCCTGCTCAGAAAAAGGGTCTGTGTGAAAGGTGTTTTGCTTTTTCTATTCTTTAAAGCAGGCGTCCTCAAACTACGGCCTTCAGGCCACATGTAGCCCACCTAGGACATTTATCCGGCCCGCAGAGTGTTTTTGCCACCACCGCCTGTCCTGTTTAGCAGCTGACTGGTCCTGGGGCCCGCAGTCTGGCCCTCCGAGGGTCTGAGGGACAGTGAACTGGCCCCCTGTTTAAAAAGTTTGAGGACCCCTGCTATAGGAAAGACCACTGCCTCTTCTGCTTCACATTTGATTAGTTTTATCACTTAGCTAGGATTTATTGAGGGCTTATTATGAGCCTGGTATTTTCCTTAGACTTAAAGACATTTAATTTCCTGGAAAAAATACTTATCAAAATGTGTTGCCTGAACCAACAAGCAGTGTCAGCGCACCCCGGGGACTGGACAGAAATGTCAGTTCAGGCCCTGTTCTCCCGACCCGGGGACACTCAGGTGGAGCTCAGCAACAGGCTTTTCCCTCCCCTAGCGCTTCTGACTGACACACACACTCAGTGTGAGAACCACCGGACTCGAAGGTCGGTAAATTCCATGCTCCTCTGACACACTTTGGCTTATTACAGGCATATGTAAATTCCAAAGAGCTTAATATTTTACTGAAGATTTTTGATGTTATCTCTTATCATTTTTCTCAATATTTCTAAAATAGCTCTTAATCACATCATGCTATGTATAAGCCCCATACATTTCATTTTGCTTGCTCAGTTTTTGAAACCACTTAGCCTGATTGTATTTTTTACTTTCTTACAGCCAAGATATCATAAATTCTCCTACTTCTGACCTTGAGTTGCATAACAAGGACAGTATGTATTTTATTTTAAATCCTACCATGTATGCACTCTTAGAGGTCAGTTAATGTGGTGCTTCTGGGCTGACAGTTGTAAGTAACCAGAAGAACAATTTGTGTATTTTATTAGGTTTTAAAATATGGCATCAAGTTGAGACAACTGAAAACTCTCATTAGAAAAATTGACCTTGAGTCAACTCTAAATACATTTTAGAACTCCCAGTTAAAGAACATTGTTGAGAAATAGGTTATTTAATGTAGGAGATTAATCTTCATTAATCCCACTAAAATAACAACACAATATAGTTTTATCATATAAGAAAAATTTCTAAAATTCCAAATACCTTATAAGAAAATATTCCAAAATATTTTTATAAACAAATTTTCCAGGTAGATTTTTACATAGTAAAATTAGTTAATAAAAAAATAATATGTTTTTTCCCCTTTAGCTGGAGATGCCATCTTCTAGTAATTCACCAAAATGACAAACAAACACACAGGGAAAGATGAAAGGCGCCCAATATGCGTTCTCTGGGCCTTTTAGAAAACATGGAGTTGTTCCTTTGGCCACATATAGGTGAATCTACAAGAAAGGTAAGATAGTAGACATCAAGGGACTGGGTACTGTTCAGAAGGACACGGCACACAGATGTCACCATGGCAAAACTGGAAGAGTCTACAGTACCACCCAGCATGCTGTTGGCATAGTTAAGGGCAAGATTCTTGCCAAGAGGATTAATATTCATATTGAGCCCATTAAGCACTCTTAGAGCTGAGATAGCTCCCTGATGTCGAGACCCCTAAGGCCTTGGTCACAGTTGCCCCATGAAGGAACCAGGCATGACACGGATTAGAAGTACAAGCTTGTGAGAGTGGGCTGACCTTACGTGCAGGGTAGCCCTGAGCCCCCTTCGCAATGGCTATTTATTACAGTTATACACAACAGGCACGGAGAGTTAAGGTGATTACACCCGAGGGCTGCATGCGTAAGGATTGCCACGTGTGTTTCCTCACGTGTTCTTTCCCCACAATCCCCATGAAGGAGCACCAAGCATTAATGTTTAATACCTGCTTACTAACAAGTGACCGATTTGTCTCCTTCTGGAACACTGAGTTACTTGGGAGATTGCCCCTAAGTCACAAAACATCTCTAGGCTTGCCAGAGACTGCCCTGTTCTCAGCGTTTCCTATTAATGTGGTAAGAATCAGAAACTGTGCTTTGCAAGCATGGTGTCCATTCCTCTACATCCTGAAATGTGTGAAGGAAAATAATCAGAAAAAGAAGGAAGCCATAGAGAAAGGGTTCAACTGAAGCTCCAGCCTGCTCCACCCGGAGATGTGCACTCTGTGAGAACCAACGGAAAGAAGCCTGAGCTCCTGGAACCCATTCCCTGTGAGTTCATGGCACAATAGGCTTACAGTGTAGCACACACGAGAACCAAGAGAACCAATGGAACAGGAGCATAAGGTGCTGGAACCCACTCCCCATGAATTCATAGTATGAATGATAGGTGTACAGCATAGCACACGGGAGAAGCAGGTGAGCAGGAGCATAAGGTGCTGGAACCCACTCCCCATGAATTCATAGTATGATAGGTGTACAGCATAGCACACGGGAGAAGCAGGTGAGCAGGAGCATAAGGTGCTGGGACCTCCCCTGGAATTCATGGCATAATAGGCACAGTAAGCTCTGTCGCATTCAATGGAAAGGCGCCTCCTGGAGCTGCTGGAACCTTTTCCCTATGAACTGATGGCATCATAGGTATTAGAAATAAAAGGCTACTGTAAAGTAATAAGAACATGTCTTTATTGTTGGGCATTTTAGAATTGTGATGAAGTCTTGTGGGGCACTTACATTTTCTGACTTTGATCATGCTTAAAACCAGCTGAGATGTAATAGAAATATAAGGCTTTGTTTTGGTTAAAAGTGAGAAATGTTTAAAACAAACTAACAAGGTACTTTCTGAATAAAATCCCAAAGAAGGTGGCAGCAGTAGAAAACAGGCTTCTCGTAGCTACGACTGCTCTTCCCTAAAATTGAAATTACCTTCATAGACGAGAACTGGATGACAGAAACAATCGTAGGATTTCGGAAAAAAATTACTTCTGAATTAAATGGGGATTACCTACAATTAATGGCAATGAAGGATTTAATCAATACCTCCTCATTATGTTGGAATATCACTAGAAATCTACATTCACATATATTACCGCTTACTATAAAATTATTAACAGACCAGGACTTTGCCAGTTAAATACACCTGTAAATAGTTAAATGTCCTCTTGAACTGATTAGTATAACGGTAGTGTATTCTCATTGGCGTTTTAAAAGAGGATTTGAAGAATTAGAAAAAGACATTTAGACAGCCACACGAACGAAGCCTTATGCAGCTCCACAGCCACCCCATGTTAAGATTTAGTGTGTAGTTATAAGAGGCTGAGATCAATTTGAATTTCTGATTAAACCTTTTGGCACCAATGCTCTTTAGGTATTTGAAACATGACCTTGAGGTGTTTCAACTTTGGGATGTCCCTGACTTCTGAAGGCTTTATCTCTTTTGAGTGTAATTTTTGTCTGTTACTGGGCCCAGGTGAAAACACTTGGTGTCACTAGCCCTGACAGCTCATCGAGCAGTGGACTGTAATCTGGGACAGCCCAGGAATAGTCATCATAAAAGAGCAACAACATGTGGCGTGAGGGCCAAGACTTCTTCCCCAGGCCTCAGGCCCCTCATGGGTGGGTCATCGCCCATAGGCAAAGATAAGGACACTCAGCCTCTTCCCTGGGAGGTGGGAGGCCTGCTTTAAGACCTGCCGTCTGGCAGGAATGTCTATTTCACTGATGGCGGCCTGCCCCTGAGGTGGGCACATCTAATGCGGCAGTAGCCACCTGTCATAATGAGGACATGCTACTGAGAGCCACGGCCTTGGCCGCTCTGTCTAGAGCATGGCTGGCTTTCATCCCTAGCTGGATGGAAAAAAAAAATAGCCTTTGCACACAAAGATTATCAGGTATGGTCTCTGAGACTTTAAAAGTAACTTTGCTTTTTTTGCTGAGATATTTTGTTTCTTCATTTGTTTTAAGAGAATACGTAATTGTTTATTGGAACATTTTAATGATGGCTGCATTAAATTCTCTATTAAGAATTCTGATATCCAGTTCATTTTGGTGTGGCAGCAGGGGGTGGCCTGTTCCGTCCAGGCTGTGCTTTTCCCTGTTATTGGCGTGGAGTTCGCTTCTCCACTGTATCTGCTGCCACGGTTGGAGACTCCTGATGCTACTTGGCTCTATGGTCCAAACTTTGTTTTTCCCAACTTCCTCCCCCCGCCCAATCCTAAGCTTTGGTTCCCCAACCCTAAGCTCTTTGAAGTGTAGCTCTAGGCCTTGGCATACTCTATAAACTTTGTACTCACTGAAGTACCCACGCACAGGTGTGCTATCAGGGCACTCTCTGCTCTTCTGGGTGCCTGTGGGTGGGAGGAGAATCAGTAACGGATTCTGAGTTACTTCGTGATTCTAGGAGAAGGCCAGGTAGATGTTGACCCTTAGTCTTGTTTTTTTTTTTTTTTTATTGCTGTTGGGGGAAGGAGTGTGAGGTAGGGGTATGATGGGCAGCTGAGTATGGGGAGGGTGATGACAGCCAGCTGCCCGGGTTCGGCTGTGCTGACACTACTGGCAGATCAGGTTCCTATACCCCGTTTGGGGCATGGTGGGCTCGGGGTGCCGCACACAGCTGCTGTGGCAGGGGAGGACTGCAGGTGTGCTCAGGTGGGTGTCTCCCTGCCAGGGCTTGCTCAGGCAGCTCCTTTCCTAGCACTTGGTCCAGAAAAGAGGCCAGGTTCCTTTCCTTCCCTTCCCGTTCCCCTTTGTCCTTTCCCCTGTCCTGTCCTGTCCTTTCCCTTTCCCGTCCCTTTCCTTTCCTTTTTTCTTTCTTCACCTGTTGTTAGTTGCAAATTCCAACTCTCTCTGGGTCTCAGTCTGGAATATTTGTGAGATAAAGAGATAGCCCACGGAATTCGCCTCAGTGTCTTCACCTCCGGGATAGCCCAGCTGCCTTCTTTCCACTTTTCGGAGTCCAGTTGGTTGAATTATTTCCAGGGACCAAAGCTGCCTTAACATTCCCCTTGGTTTGACTGAATTTCTGGCCCTAGGCCTGACCTGAGCCCTCTCACAATCCCTAAGAGAACCATTTGTCCAGCAGCCCTTCTCCTCTCTTTGCTTAGAGCATTAACTTTAGAAAACTCCTCTTTGAGATGTAAATCCTGTGAAATGCCCTTGGGCAGTTTGATAACCAGGGCCTGCCTTCTCTAGCTCCTGGGAGCCACTGCTTTGAAATGTGATTAAGGAAGATAGTGCGCCCACCTTCCAGTCTCCCTGGGGAAGCAGGAGCCTAACTTCTTTGCTCTAAGTTGTAAAACTACCTCCTGAGAGAAGACCAAATTTACTTTCCCTTTGGGGAGGGCCAATTAGCAATCACAGATGGCTTAACATGCCCCCTGCCCCAAGCTCTTACAATTCTCCAGCCCTTTGTTTCTGTTTCTGTGGGTGAGTTCAGAGGAGTCCTGGCCTTCCTGCCTCTTTGTGAGCACCTGGACTGAAGGCTTCCTGCTGGTCACCTTTGTCCAGCACCGAATCTCGTCCACAGTCACTCATGTTGTAGCTCTTTGCTGGGAAACGCTACTCAGTTTTTGGATGTGAATTTGGGCTTTAAAAGACCCTGCTGACAGATATTCACCCCCCACCCGCTCCCTCTTTCCCCTCCTTCTTCTCGGTCCCTTCCCCTTTTCTCCTCTTTCCTCTTTGTTTTCAGTTTTTCCTTCCTTCTTTTTCTTTTTCAAAAACTGTTTGGGAGTCTCCCTCAACTAAAGCATAGATAAAAAATAACTGTAAAATGATTCTTTTATTCCGTTTAGGTACATCTGCCTTTGAAGAAAGGATAATTTTTTTCCTCCCTCAAAATGATTCTCTCATAAAACTTGCAAGCATTGGAAGCTTTGGTGAGAGATCAGAAACTGAAGTTCAAGGTCTAAGGCTGGCACTGTCTATATTTTTTATAAAGATTTTCTTTATAATCTTTTCATAAAGATTATTTTACAAAATAAATTTTGAAGCAGTCCTGTCCAGACCAGAGTGGTGAGGGGCCTCATCAAATGCACAGAAGGAACAAGGTTGTTCCTTGATTTATCTGAGTGAGAATTGGTGATTACATATTTGGAGCAACGTTTTTTCAACAACCTATGGTTAAGGATAGTGTTAACACTGCCCTTCAGAATGCCTTAAATTGCCCCAGAAGAACAACGGGATGTCCTGTGAATTATGTGATGCTGAAAGAGAGGACAGGCTGTTTGGTGATGCGCTGCGGAAGCCTGGGTGTCCCCTGTCCCTTCAGCTCTCAGCCTGGCAGCAGTCAGCCGTTTGCAAGGTCAAAGGAGAGGAGGTTGAAACATAGCTGAGCGTTGCTGGTTCCCCGAGTGTGAACTTTTCATAGTGAAATAATTCCAGTTTTAAAAGATGAAGGGAGAGAGAAGGAAGATTAAGACATATCATCGTGGTGATAGAAGCCAATAAATCCTTCTAATGACTTACAGTACAACAGCGGGATGTTTTTAGCCTTTTTTAATGATGAGCTTATAATTATGAAAAAGATTGTATTTCAGAATTCAAAGTGAGGATGTATCACTCAGTGAAGAGCTATGGGTGTTTGCTGAGGTAGAGAAGTTTGGACAGGGCACCTCCTAAAGCCTGATGACCAGGGCTGGGCTTAGTTCACCAGGGCAGAACCTACCAGTGTGCTCGTGAGGACAGTGGACAAAGGTCACGTCGCTGGGACATCCACCCTATGAGGACAGTGGACAGAGGTCACGTCGCTGGGACGTCCACCCTCTGAGGACAGTGGACAGAGGGGATTGCATGTGAATTGCCACTCAGAAGTGGGTGTATTTTTGCACAGTTGTTTTCTGGAAACCCTGCAGAAAAGAACATGCATCTTGTAAGGCCTAAACTTAGTCTATTATTTAATATTGTATGATAGGAATACTAATCTAAAGATCTTCACAGCAAACAGTAGATATTTCCAAAATAAAATAATAGAAACTCAAAATGAGTAAATCCTGAAACATATATCTAGAAATACAAATTCCCTTTATATGGTACAAATTCCCTTTATATGGTACACCCACTAGTGGGGTTGTTGGATCATACAGTAGTTGCATTTTTAATTTTTTGAGAAACTCAATACTGTTTTCCGTAGTAGATTATTAATTTACACTCCCACCAACAGCATCTGGTCTCCCTTTCCTCTGCTTCCTCATGGGCATCTTTTTCTTTTTGATAATGGGCAAATCATCAGCTGACTGGGGTGTGGTCTATCTGGCTGTGGTTTTGATTCACATTTCCCTGATGACTAGTGATGCTGAGCATTTTCTAATATATCTGTGGGCCATCTGTACGTCTCCTTTTGACAAATGCTTCTTTTGCTCATTTTTAAAATGGATAACTTGTGGTTTGTTGCCAAGATACAAAATCAAGGTAAATGTCCATCTGGTAATGAATGAATAAGGAAAACGTGGTGTGGAGACACAACAGAATGCTGTTCAGCCATAAAAAATAACGAAATCCTGTCGTTTGCTGCCGTGAACCTGGAGGATGTTCTGATAGATGAAATGAGTCAGGCACAGAGAAACAAACTTAGCAGCGTCTCACTGTCTGTGGAATCTAAAGACGTCTGGTGTAGAACAGTGGTCACCAGAGGCTGCGACGGGGGCGGGAAGGGTGGGGAGGGGTCGCTTAGTGGATACAAAGTTACAGTTAGACATGAAAAATACGTTATGGTGTGTCTATAGCAAATAATGTAGTGAATATTGTATGATACCCAGGAGATTTTGAATGTTGTCATTATAAAGAAATGATCAATGTCTAAAGTGATAGATGTGATTACCCTGATTTGATCATTATATTGGGTATATATTCATAAATACATCACATTTTATCAATAAATACACACAGTTATTATTTGCTAATTATAAATTAAAATGGAAATTTTCAGGTCCCTTCATGGTTGTCACTTGTTGGGTCTCATCCGGGGTGCCACTTGTTGGGGCCTGGGACTGGCCAAGTCTCTGGCCCCGGCTACTCTATGGTTCAGATGTGGACTGCTATGCTATTATCTTGCTCAGGAACAATTACTTTTCGGTGCCTGAGGGCTATTTGCCTTAACAGAAGGGAGAGAAACAGTCATTGAGAGAGAAAAACAGTCTCAGTAAGAGAATGAATCTTAGCAGTCTTTCACAGACAGCACCATGCATGTGTTCTGTGGGCAGGACAAGAGAAAGAGTTGGAGTGAGCAGTCCCTGAAAGATGTTCTTACGCTCCCTGACTGACTGCTCCTGCAGCTCCTTACATATGTGAGCCTCTGGCTCTTGGCACCACAGGTTCAGAGACTGCCAATCACTGATGCTCTCATCTTGCGAGTTCTCATGTTAGGAGAGCCGAGAATCCCTTCCCCACGCCCTTATCGCCAAGGTGTTATATTACCGAGATGTTACAGGTGTTTCCTATGATTACATAGTGTTTTGAGTTTAGCTCTCACTTCTCCTTGCCATAAGCTATATGGTCTGCTACAGTAAATAAAAATAAATAATGTTCGATAAGAATAAAGATATCTATATAGCTCTTTTTAATGACTGCATATTATTCTAGCTAGTAATATTTTAGAGTTTAACAGTCTCTCTAAATTAATAGTTTTCTTTGTTTTGCTCTATCTTTTCAATCAGAAAGACACTATCAGACTTGCCTCCTTCATTTGAAATCCTTCAAAAATGTGAGGCAGCAGGGCAAACAGTTAGGGAACCTGCAGAGAGTCCAAAGGAGAAACGGTGGGATTCTCAGGGAGGGAATGGATTTCATTTCATTGGAATCCACCTTGGTGTGGATTCCCAGGGGCAGAGTGTTTGCGTGTCATTCACCAGTCTCAGCTGCTGTCAGGTGGATGTTTGAAATGGAGGAAAAGGAGGAGTTTGGTGGACAGGGTGAGGTGCTGCACTGGAGCTGAGCTACGAGTTGTGTGAACAGGGGTGGAAGGGATGAGGCCACATATAAAAACCCATAATCCAGATAAAGACAGTGCCGGGAGAGGGGCATGTTTGAGGCAGAAGATCATTGATTCAGTTTGGGAAATGCTGCCTTTCCAGTGCAGAGGGTTGTATCTGATGACACAGAGGGATTTAGCGTTGACATTTGAGCAGCGTCAAGTTAATTTTATCAGGTAGCACAGAAAGACGGTAGGAAGGAGGGAATCATAGAGCACCCGGCCTTAACGTTATGAGCTGACATTATTATATACGACATTTTTTGGAAGAGGCTTTTTGTTAGCATCTCGATATGATCTATAACTCAAGTTAAGAATTATTAGATCACATTACGTTGACACGAACTAAAGGTAAGGAAAATTGCATGTAAATAGCTCATTCTTTAAATTAGAGTAGGAGTCAAGGTCATTTGAAAATGAACCAATGAAAATGCATTAGAGTCTCAGGAGAAAGTGGAAGGGTTCAGAATGGCTTCTTTAGAGAATGACAAATGGCCCACTCAGGATCATCAGAGCCACCGGTGAGTATCCCCGAGGGCTTGCTAAGTGATCCCCAAAGCAAGGTGTTTTTAAAAAGTTGTATGCAGTGACACTACGGTTGAATAAGTATCTTTTCGATGTGACCTCTTTTAGGTAAACAAGGTTCATTTGTACAGGTAAGTTGGTTTGTTTTCTAAAACCATCTCATGTAATCATATAGCCTTGACTTATACCAGAGTGATAAACCCAGATAAGGACTTTCTATTGGAGTATATTTTATTATCTCTGAAAATGTTGACATTAAAATGCTAAAACGTTTGATAAAGCAAACAATTTCTTTTAACCAACCGCTTCGCCAGTCCTGTGAAGCTCACTGATCAAAGGGATTTAAGCTGAAAGCCAGTAGCACGCTGAAGCAAGGAAGATTCTGGAATCACAAATCCCTAATCCTCTCTTAACATATGGAATTCCACTGCTCTGTCTCAGATAAGCAGCGTAGTGTTACTAGCAAGTACACAGAGGCAGCTGAAGTAAGGTGATGGAGGATGGGAAGTCAGGGTATTTCTCATAAGTAGGAAGGAGGGATATTTAACTTGCTAGATATGGTATCACTTAATGGGGTTGTAGAATAAAAATAAATAGATACTAGTTTTATCACATACAAGAGATACTATCTTTTGAAGTGTCAAATTACCTCATCACATTATGTATACAACGTATAGAGGTTGCTAATATTTTGTGACCAATTTTTGAATTCCCGATATTTTCCAGCTTAGAATTGGTAACATAAATGCATTTATGTGGAAAATAAAGTACGGTGCTATAATTAGGAGGAAACACTGCTTGAGAAATAAAAAATATAGAGAAGATAATATCAAAATAGCTATGTATCTAGTGAGTAGTGAGATAAAACACTGGAAAAATTGTAGACTTTAAAATTTCAAATGGAATATCATATATATTTAAATATAAACATGTATCTACAAAGTCTGAAGGGTATTTTTTACCAGAGATGGTGATTTAATAAACCATTTGCCACACAAAAGTAAAAATGGTAAAATAAAATAGGTCTGTTTCCTGCTATCCTTATTAGAATGGCCGAAGGACAACCAGAAAATGTTCTAATGAAGGTTCAGTGTGGAAGGGGCCCTCAGTCAATGCCAATGCCTGGGGAATGCAAAACGGTGCAGCGGTTTCAGAAGACCCCCAGGCAGTTTCCTGTAAAGCGTGATGTGCTCTTACCGTGGGTTGCGGCAGTCACCATCTTTGTTATTTACCTTATGAAGCTGAAAATTTGTGTCCACAGAAAACTGTTACACAGGTATTTATAGCAGCTTTACTCATAATTACTCAGTCATGGAGGCAGCCCAGACGTGCTTTAGTAAAGTGAAGGGGTAAACCCACCTCAGCACCTTCAGAGAAGGGAATGAATTACCCAGCCATGGGACGGCGTGGAGGAAATGGAAATGCATATCACTGAGTGAAAGAAGCCAGTCTGAAAAGTCTGCAGAATTCTGGTTCCAGTTACACAACATTCCGGAAAAGGATGGAGAGTGTAAAAGATCAGTGGCTGCCCAAGGTCGGGGCAGGAGGAGGAAGGGCCAGGTAGAGCTCAGAGCACTTCTTAGAATGTCAAAGCTCTCTGTGTGCCGACACATGTGACTATCAGCTTGTCCAAACCCACAGAATCCTAACATAAACCATGAATGGGGGTTCTACTGATATGTCAGTACAGGTGCACCATTGTAACCAAGCACCACTCTTGTGAAGGACTCAGTAAGGGGGGAAACCAGGCCTGATGGGGGCGGTGTAAAGATACAGAATCTCTGTGCCTTCTGTTTGGTTGTGTTGTAAACCTAAAACTGCTCTTAAAAATATTGTATTTTAAAAAGGCAACCAACAAAGTGAGATAGAATGTTTATAAATCACGTATCTATGAGGGATTAATACTTCAAATATATAAGAACTGCTACAGCTCAACAGCAACAACAAGATAACCCATTAAGATCGGCAAAGGACTTCAAGAGACACTTCTCTAAGGTCGATGTATGCCCAGTATGAAAGAAAGGTGCTGAACATCCCTAACTGTTAGGGAAATGCCAGGCAAAGTCACTGTGAGATACCACCTCACACCCATTAGAATAGTTACTATGAATAAAAATAAGGCCAGGTGTGTGGGCTCATGCCTATAATGCTAACAGTTTGGGAGGGTGAGGCAGGAGGATGTCTTGAGGCCAGGAATTCCAGACCACCCTGAGTACCATCTTAAAGACCCCATCTTAAAAACTAATTGAGAAAATAATGAGTATGGGCAAAAATGTGGCAATATTGGAACTCTGGTGCACTTTGAGAGCCTGTGTTAGGGACCTGTTTTTGTTGGTGAGTGGCAACTTGGATGGAATGTAAGTTGCTGGATGAAAGTGCCATTTAGTGAACTATGTTTGCAATTTCCTAAATGGCAGCCATGAGGCCCGAACATAATTACAACTCCTCTGCAAATGATGGGAAAATTCCCACTAATTAGGCCTAGATGCTTTTATGTATTAAAGTCATTACTACAAAAAATTCTTTAATTAAAAGTTAACTGCATTTGAAGATAGAAAGGCCATCACCGCATCCAGCCGTTTGTTGTTTTTTATGTTCGACTGTCTTTACACTAAATGGCAGAGGAGTGATGAGTTCAGATCAGAGAATCGCACTGACATTTCACTGAGTCAGGGAGGAAGAGCAGCTGTTTCCTTTCCGCACACATTCTCGCAAAACCATTAAAAGATGAGGCACTTCGGGTGCCTTCGATGCATCCTACAAACTGTAAATCAGTTACATTGGCGGAGCCTCCTGAGCTGAGTTAAATCCGGGAAGTTAGCAGCAGCATCACTGAAGGTCATCTCCGCAGAGCCTCTTTAATTATTTACTATTTGCCTTACTGAGCGTATACACTGGGACAAATCATCGCACGTGTATAGTATTCCACTTCTAGATGAGCTATAGCAGGCAGCAGCGAACTGACACCATCTTTGCATCAATAAGAGACAGACAAGTTATACAAGTTATGTATTTCAAGGACACTGATGAGCTGTGAACAAAGAATAGGACACAAATTAAAATTCAGGAGAGTCTGCAGCCTTCTCAGGTGAGGTGAACCCACCAGCCATATTTTCACCTGAGGAAATGTTCTGGGTCAAGACATAGGCAGAATGTCTGACTTGCCTTAGGCAGAAGGACTCCACGAGAGGAAAACAGAACAAAGCAAACAGCAGAGCCCCTCACGGCCACGTGGCCTGCGGTGCAGTTCAGAGTCTAGAGGAACTTCAGGCGCATGGTCACTTGCCTCCCTGGACATCTCCTGAGTGCTGGACAGGCATAGGATGCAGGGTATGACAGGGGCTAGAAAGGCAAAGGGCCACACCTGACGAGGAAGGAGCCTGTAACTCATGTGACAGATGCTGCCTTTTCCTTGTATGTGTAAAATAAATGAAATTAAACGCTGATGGCTAGGCATACTGTATGCTGCCCAGGTGGCCTTCCTGCCCTGTAATGGAGACTCTCATACACATGACGTAATGGAGAAAGTGAAATTAAGGACAAAACCAGGGAGTGCCAAGGACAAGGACAGGGGCTGAGGTGATCACAAAGAGACATGAGGAAAGGTTTTGGAGTGATGAACCATCTATAATTGTATTATGGAAGTGGATGTATGCCTGGATAAATTTGTCAAAATTAATTTCGCTAGCCTTTCCATCACTCTCCTAAGAATCACGTTGAACAAACTAAAAATCAATGACTTTTCTTGCAACCATTAGAGAACTGAGGTCACAGGGCAAACTGCCACTTCAAATTCTGAACTGACACCCAAATACAGAGAATCAAGGCTGAGATCAGTTTATCTGGAGCTGAAGCCACTGGAGCCAGAAACTGGTAGAAGCACAAGAACGGTGACCTTGACGGAGTGCTGAAGGCTGAGGGAGGCCGGTGTGAGGGTAAGAAACACCCTGGGCGGCAGTCTTGGAAGTACCATCTCTAAAATCCTTGTGAGAGTCTCATGGTGAGGCACCTAGAAAAAGTAAAAAATAAAACCCTCTCATATCTGGCATGGGGAGCAGAAAGTCAATGATTTTGATAAAGGGGTGGACAATTAAGTTTGTGAACTCTTCCTAGAAAAACTGCTAAATATCATTGCTGAATATCACTATGGCACCTTCGAAGTACTCCCCTTGGACAGCTATGCACCTACACTGGCACCCAGTTCATCTTTCAAAAGCAATTTGGGAACTCCTTTTTCTGGAATAGACATCAGAGATATCATGGTACACAATCTTACAATTAAGTTCATGAACTTATCCTGGGAAAAGCCCCTTGAAAGGTGGACTAGGTGCTGGCCTCAATTCTGGTCCAAATGAAATTTCTATTTCTGTGAAAAATTGAATGAAAATTCATCCTGTTACTTTAATTTATGTGTGTATTGTAATCCTGCTTAGTTTGTAGAGGGGTTTGATTTTTGTGTCTAAGACCAATTGTAGCTTCACAGACAGAACACTGATGGATGCAATTTCTTGGGTCTATTCAGTGATTAACGCAACTAACACTTCATTCTGATTTCTGCGTATATGCTGTTCTTTGCATTCAAAACTTATACTGTGAAGAATAGTTGTAGAGCTGGGAAGATTTTCTTTTGGTAATGATGGCCTGATGTCTATAGGAAGTATAGCTAATATATTCTTCCTCACCTTTCCACACTATATTTAAATTTCTTTCTTGTACTTCCTCCTGATCTGTTTTATTCTTATCAGTGACGGCTACATCAATGAGAACTCAGGAAAAAAGATACATCTTGCCATTTTTTTGTGGTGTATCATTGTACCCGGCAATGTATCAAGCAGAGCCCAAAAGACTAGTTTGAATTATTTTAAACTATATTTTACTGTGAGTTTATAACATTATTTGTCTTTATTGTTTGAATTTTCAGCTCTCTGCATTTCCTTAACACACAAATCCTTAGACTATTCACTATATATAGTGGAAGTAAAAATTAAAGATGAATATAAAACAAAGCAGATTTATAGAGTAGCATAAAGAAGTAAATGAGTAGTTTATACCATTTGATTCATTCCTTTAGAAACTATCAATCAAAATATCCAATTAAAGCATTTCCCCCCAAATTTAGAGACCTATGGCTTATAACATCATTCATATAAAATGTATTATTAGGTTTTCATTTTCTTATGTTGGCTGTCATGTAATGTATTATTACTTCATTAATGACATTAGATTCTTTTCTAAGAATGGCAAACAGTACCACCCACCCAAAATTAATTGAGTATCAAAAGGCTTCTGTAGTTTACATGACATAAAATAAAATTCTTAGCAGCTGTTTCTAAAATCTATTACATATACAATGGAATCATAAATTATTAGCCATTCCTGTCAATGAAATTTATAGTTAGACTTAGTATAAGAAAGAAGTTGGAAAATCAGACTGCCCTAGGGTGAAATTTTAAAATCAATGCATAATGGATTAGAGTAAAGGTATAAAAAATCCTTTGAAAGAGAGAAAATAGTTGCTATACATGTGGATGTAGGTTGATAACTTCATTAAGCACATTAAAATATCTGTAGGAGGAAATATAAATCCCACGGCCATTTAATAATTCTTGAAAGTTGAAAATAAGATGACCATTGACAATTTTCCAAGCAGAAACTGGAACTGCAGCTGATGGGCTTACAGCATCCCAGGCTTTTGGTGAAACCATCTCTATTTTAAGATGGTTCCTCAGGTTTGACGTTATCAAATATTCTGCTATTCTAACATTTTTTGTCAATTCCATGCTCATCCAGACTACAGCTGGGTTGAGGTCTTTCTGTTTAGGTAAAGTCACAGGCAGTGATAGTCTGAGTCCTGTGGGAATGGTTCCACTGGGCACAAAAGTTAGTTAATGCCTGCTTTTATCCACACTTGATTTTTGTTGAATTCACATCTGGTTCATTGAAAAAAAAATCACATTTCTACACCTGTAATAAAGAGGAGGTATTTGGTACTTGAGTAAATTTACTAAGATATCATACATATTAAGTGGGGCCTCTTGGGACAGAGAATATAGACATTTTCCTGGAGTTCCCTGCCCTCAGCAACTTTGATGAATGAGAATATGACTATTTTATACAATTTCATACAAAGTAAGGCATAATTCTTACCAGTAAATTGATAAAAGATCATTTTGAGAACTACCCAGTAATTATCAGGTATATTATATATATATATTTTTTTTTTCTAAAACATTATCTTGAAATTAAATTATATTTTCCTTAAACTTTTAGGTTCAACATTTTTAACTTTAGAGATAAAATTATTAATAATATTCAAATGAAGCCAAACTATAACTTGCTCCATCAGTTAATGTGATAGGTTTTAAAGTTTATCAGGGCTTCAGAGAGAAATGTTTTGATTTAGAATGAAGTGTGACCTTTAGACTAATAGCATTAATGTCCTTTACTTCTCAACAACTGAGAAGAATGAATTAATATTTTCACACATAACTTGACAGATGATGGCAAAAGCCCATGAATAATTTGAAATAGAATATTATTAGGAATGAATAGGGGCATTACAAAATGAGAAGGGATCAGTCAGTTCTCTGAGACGACATAGCGACCCTAAGTGATTGTTCATCAAGCAAGAGAGTGCCAGAAATGAGGGGAAAAAACTGATAGGACAGAGAGGAGAAGGAGACAAATTCACTATTGTTGCTGAAGACTTCAGGACATCTCTGTTATTAATTGAGACATCGAGAAGGCAGAAAACCAGCAGGATGTAAATAACATGAAGACCGCTATCAATCAGCTTGATCTAATTTATATTTATGGAATACTTGATAAAACGAGAGCGGAAAACACATTCTTCTCAAGTTCACAAGGTACATTCACTGTCAGAAAAGTAGACTCAGGGCCTTAAAACACACCCTCGCAAACGTAAAAGAATAGAAACAGTATACAGCATCTTCTCAGGACACAGTGACATTAAAGTGGGTTCAAAAACTGAAAAATAATTAAAGTGCCAAATATTGAGATAGTAACATGACACACTTCTAATGACACATTCCTTTTATTGTAAGGAAATTTGTACTAGACTGTTTATCACAGCTTAATTTACAATTGCCAAAATGTAGAAACAGCCAAATGCCCACCAACCCAGGAATGGATTAGCAAGCTGTGGTATATGCACACCAGGGAATACTATTCAGTCACTGAAAAAGACGGAGACTTTTGCATTAACCTGGATGGAGGTGGAACACGTTCTTCTTAGTAAAGCAACACAAGAATGGAGAAGCAAGAATCCAATGTACTCAATTCTAATATGAAACCAGTAGATTAGCTAACACAAGGTGGGGGAGTAGGGGAATGAGGGATTGGGGAGAGGGGAGGAAGGAGGGGGATGGGGGTCATGGTGTGTGTTACACCTCTTGGGGGTGGAACACAATTACAAGGGGACTTTACCTAACAACAGCAATCAGTGTAACCTAGTTCTTTGTACCCTCAATGAATCCCAAACAATTAAAAAAAAAGTGGCACCATTAATCTGTGATATAAGTCAGACGAGAGGTGGAGGTGCAGTGGGTGTGAGGACTGCAAACCGCTCTGTAAGCTGCCTGTGTTCCAGAGCCGGGGCTCCAGTGCTATTATTTCATAAGGGGAAATTGCAGTGCCCTTCCTCCCCATCAGCCACATGGCTCATCTACTAGGAGAGCTGAGTTCTCCTGGCCTGGCTCATGGGAGCTGAGGCACCATTTCTCCAAGAGGACTGAGACAAAAGTTGCCAGTTTGCCTCAAGAATAACGCTGGACAGTGTCACTTTTTCCACATGTGATTCATTAACCCCTGCAGCAATCCAGCCCAGGTTCTATCTGGGAGGAACTGCAACAGGGTGTGACTAGTGGGATCCTGGTTCACTGGAGGGAAACTTTGGAGTCCAGCTATGCAATGGAGGTGAAGCAGGCTGTATCAGCTTGTTATAATGCCGTCCGTCTTGCACATGTTAATACAATTTGTCATTTGTCCATACAACGAAGCCTGGTGATTGTTTAAATATATCAATATACAAAAGCCTGTGGCTTTAAACTTCCAAAGTCGAATTAATTAATATCTGGCTAACTTTAAAACTCACATTATCTTGCTTCACTCCTGTTTTTAATTTAAAAAACCCATCAAAAGAAATACTTACATTTGTGACTCTACAAGTCTAAATAGAGAGGAAAGAACACCATCCCAGTAGTTTTAAATATGAAGTCTTATTCCAGATGTGATGTTTGACAGGCAACTTAATGCATTTGACCCTTGAACAACCCAGGAATTAGGGATGTGGACCCCCATCTCCACTCAAAAATTCTCCTGTAGCTATTGACTCCCCTCAAACTTAATTACCAATCATCTACCTACAGTTCACTGGAAGCCTTACCAATAACATAAACTGTCAATTAACATATTTTGTGTGATATATGTATTATATATTACAACTTATAATATAAACTGTAGAAAGATACTATTAAAATTATAAGTAAAGGCCAGGCACTGTGGCTCACAGCTGTAATCCTAGCTCTCTGAGCAAGACAGGTGGATTGCCTGAGCTCAGAAATTTGAGACCAGTCTGAGCAAGAGTGAGACTCTGTTTCTACTAAAAATAGAAAAACTAACTGGGCATCATGGTGGATGCCTGTAGTCCCAGACACTTGGGAGGCTGAGGCAAGAGGATCACTTGAACTCAAGAGTTTGAGGTTGCTGTGAGCTATGATGACACCAGATCACTCTACCCAGGACAACAGAGTGATATCCTGTCTCCCCCCCAAAAAAAATAAGTAAAATAAATTTAGTATTTATTAAATATAAGTGAATCATCATAAGGTCTTATTTCTAATTGTCTTCATGTTGAGTAGGCTGAGACAGAGGAGGGTTCACGGCTGGTAACAGGGCTGCAGAGGTATAAGAACATTCACATGTAAGTGAAACCTCACAGTTCAAGCAAAACTTAAACACAGCTCAGCTGTACTTTGGTTCATTGGATTTTTCCAACCATGAGAGGCTATCAGAATTAGTTAAATCTGAACATTTCCTTCCTCTTTGAAACTGTGTACTTGGTTTTACCTAATCAATAACTTGCAGAAGAAATCTGGGACTTCCAGAGGGTTACTCACATCTAACTTACAAGCACAAATGCTTAGTGAAGACACTGCACATATTTTTGTGGTTATAATGTTCAAAATAGTCAAATTCCTAAATGGAAAAAAGACATTTATTTTTCTTTATTTATTTTAAGTGTACAAATTACTTTCAGGACTCAGTCTTTCTTTAGCCTTCTGGCAATAACCCAGTTACGCACACACGTATGTTGTCAAAAGAGGATTGTTCTTCCTTTCAATTTTCTGGTCAGGTTATTATTGAGAATAAGCCTGTATGACCCTCCGGACTATGGCTTTGTGGTGAATGTATATTTGATCATGAACCCTGATTTTTAATGAGAGCCCCATCAGGAAAGTGTAATATTTTTGCTAATCTGTGCCAAAGCATGGTAAAATGATAAAACCATAAGCTGCTGGACTCAGGAAGTGTGAATTATAACATTTGACTCAGAAAAAAAATCCAAACCCCTTGTTTTTTACATGAGAGGTAACCTTGACCAGGTTGCATTTACAGTAATAGTTGAGACTGTACCAAAACCTAGTGCCTGACAACCATTTCTGTTCTTGCTGAACACGTCACAGAGACAAATGGGGGACGATGTATCAGAACTGGGGTAACAGACGGCAAGCATGGCACCCTGCCAGACGTGGCGTGACAAAAGCAAGCTGACCCCACAGAAGAAAGCTGACCCTCGCTGTGTAAATAAGAAAAACAGAACACTGCTAACACAGGTCAGAAAGACTCAGCACTTCAGAGAAGGAAATCTGAATCACAACAGAGAAACATCATTTTGTGCAATTCACACCAGCAGTCCTGATCTATGAAAAAGATTGATTCAATACAGATGGCTCCCGGCACAAATAGCATCAGTTACTGAAAGGGGACCAGAATGGTATAAAAAGGAGAATGTTATAAAACAGATTCTTTCAAAGACATCCTGTTTGGTTTTGTCTGGCAAATGGTCTTACTGATTTCTTCCTTAAGAAAGGATGGCTGTTAAAGTCATAATAATCCTAAATCGCTCTTAGATCTAGCCATGCGTGATTTTGACTCAGTCTCTAGGATGCATGTTATTCCTGCTCTGCGATGGTCAGCCTATGTTAACAGGTGTTACAGTTATTTATGGTAATGCTTATCCCCAGAATTATAAGCTGGGAACTTAATAAAATAAAATCTATTTTGATTGCATCACACCTTACATTTGTTCCATATTTCTAGATTGCTAACTGATCCACAATGTTTAAAACAAAATACATTAAAGACCGATGTGTCTCAAAGTCTACCTTCTCAAGCTTTTGTTAAAAATGTAGATCATTTAACTTCACTTCAGAATTTCTGAGATGCTAACTAAAGGTTCACAATGATCTTTATTAGTTTCTTGTTATATCTGTGGACCATGAATACAATAAACTTACATTCAAAACTTCTTCCCTAGACCAGAGACATGTATTGCATGTCACTATTTATTGGGCTTGATGCTAGCATAGAAAATGAGAAGAAATTTAATAATTCTCAGTTATCTTTGCTAAGTCCATAAAAGAAAAATTAAATAAAAACTATTATTATTCTGTGACAGCAGAATGCATTGGCCCAAAGGTTTTCTCTTTTGCTATCAAAGAAATAGGCCAATTTCTGTCAAAAATGGAGGTGAGAAATAAAAACATTTTATACAAATTGATTCCCAGATATGGGCTTAAATGAGAATGATTGTGTCTGTTTGTTTATTTTAACTTTTAATTATTGTGAGTACTCAATAGTGCTATGTCTTTATAGCGTGTGTATGATATTTTGATACATGCAATGTGAATTAATCAAATCAGGGCCATTGAGGTATTTCTATATAAACACCATCATACACCATCACCTCAGGTATTTCTAATATGTTTAGCACTTGTGTCCCTTTTGTGTAGAAAGGCCTTGTCACAAAAACAACCTAATGATGATACTCCTTGAAGGAAAAATGATTACAGAAGATTTCATTTGTATAATAACTGAACTTAGATGAACTATTTATCTAGAAATACCAATACTTTTTAAAGACCTACATGATTTTAAGTATGAAATCAAGTTGATTCTTGAATTGTAAACTATGCTATTTTGTCCAACCAATTACAAACTACTCCTAAAAGAAGGTTTGTAAAGAGAGGTGATGAGATGAGATGCTTTGACAGAAAACACACAGGTAAAATATTAGCTATTGACAAGGTACAAAATAGCTGTAGCTATTTAAGCTACAGAAAGTTCCTTACAAACAATGCCAATTTAAAAGAGATTTTTGGATCCCCTTCTCATGATCAATTTGGTGCCTATAGGTATGACAAAGTGCTGGGTCAGGATACAATGTGAAGGAAAATAGTGTTTGCACACCTATTATAGAGTAAAGGAACATATGACTTTTATATCAATATAAAGAGACGGTCATTATGACAGAATTTTTGGTACATTTCTAAAAATTTAAAATAGCTCCTGAACTGCGAGGTATTAAGAACAATTGCCAAGTTTGCATACTGAGCTCTGTCAGAAGTAATGGCAGAAAGGATTGATAATAGTGACAACATATTCTGAGAACTCTGGAAAAATAGCAAGATCTAATTTCCTAGTAAAAAGACTGGTGTTTTACTGCAGTACTGTAGTAAAGTACTTACTAAAGTACTTTCTCCATTTTCTTTTTGTTATCAACTAATTGTTTGTGATAGTCATGTTTCTTTTATTTTATTAGTTCCAGATTGCAAAACTCTCGTCAATAAGTTTTTAATAAGGTTTTAGATGTGAGAACTGAAGAATGCCCATCTCCCTCAGTGCAGGGCGTGTGTGCGTTTATACACATGTACACGTGGGATTTCAGGGATTGGCTATTACTTCCAACAAGTCTGGTAATGGCCAAGCTGGAATATCTAAAGATGAGACAGGGTCATCTGTTTTATAACCATTACCACAGGGGAAAAGGTCAAGGCTGTAGGGAGAAAAAACAAAAACAAAAACAAAAACCAACAGTTTTGTTTGTTTTTCTCACTAACTCTCCCTCCTCCCTGTAACACATACTCACAGGGACACCTTTGTGGAGAGAAAAGAGAAGGTATTAAGATAATGAGTGGGAGAAGACAGGAGTTGTAAGAATTTTTTAGTTCATTCAATTTCTGTGACAGCTTTTATCTCTCAGGAACAAAAGCCCAGTATCTAACTGGCTCTCATGCTATAAGTTTTGTCAGAAAGCCAATAAACTCTCCAAATATTTAGTGAGTGAAACAATCTTTGTTTTCATAAATCCTTCCCTAAACCTGCAGGGTGGGGAGGGGGAGAAAGAGAGAGAGGGAGAGAGAGAGAGAGAGAGAGACCTGAGAGCCATGAGAATGTGTGCTGCCTTCTGCTGGACGTTTTTGAAGAAACACAAGTTGGACTAATGAAAGCTACTGGATGCACACTGCAATAGTTCTTAGGAAAACTGAAGTTCAAATATGAACCCAGGTTTTTCAGTAGCTATAGCAAGAATTTCCAAGTGATCATCTGGGAAAGGAATTGCAAAGTATGAAGAAGATAAGAAATTTGACTTCTAAAAAGCTACAATGGTTAGAAAAAGATTAGACATTCTAGATCCAGATAATTCAGACCTTTGCTATAAGACTCAGAAACACAGGAGTCTAAGCCTCCCCAGCAGTAAGTGGCGTTGTGGGCTGTTAACAACACGCGTGCACTCATGTGGGTGTGTGTGTGTCTTTGCACCTGCAGTACAGAAAGGTTGCCCACACAGGCAGCCTCACCCAAACACCTGACTGTTATGTCATCTATAAGGTGGAGAAACTATTGGGAGGGAATTATTTAGGGCCGGGCACAGTAGCTCATGTCTTTAATCCCAGCACTCTGGGGGGCTGAGCTGGTAGATTGCCTGAGCTCACAGGATCGAGACTGGCCTGAGCACAAGTAAGATCTGAGAGTATTTCAAAATGTATATGAAAACAGCACACTACTCCCCATGATTGCATTAATGTACACACTTATGCTATAAGAAATAAAAAAATTAAAAAAAATCCCATCTCTAAATATAGCTGGGCTTTATGGTGGGCATCTGTAGTCCCAACTACTGGGGAGGCTGAGGCAAGAGAATCACTTGAGCCCAAGAGTTTGAAGTTGCTGTGAGCTATGATGCCAGGGCCTTCTACCAATTTTTGCTTCTTAGGAATGAAGGGACTTGAAGACTGTGCCATCATTATCTCTTATCTTGTCATAGTCTATTGCTGGAATGGCTGAACATCTACATTATTCCCCTAAATGTTGCTCTGAACCCCCCACCGCTCTCTATTTCATTATAAAATCCCTATTTCAAGCTCTGTCCATAATATACTTGATTATTCCTTAGTTATTTTATTTGTTCATCCATCTATTCATTTAATAAACAATCAATTCTCACTCACTACCAAGTGCCCTGCTCAAAAAGAGAGATACAGATAAAAATGAAGCACGATCTCTGCCCTAACCAGATCATGCCCCTGAAGCAGAACAGATGAATTGGTAACTAGGTAACTCTATGACAGGGCGGGCTGTGCTCTAACAATAGAGTTCATGTGTCTTTTGTCATAGCTACATATTATTATTGCTGCTCCAAACCCACATCCCATCCTGCCTGGTGACAAAACTCTACATTTGCTTTGCCAACCCACCTTCCCCATGTTTGTTCATGCCATTTTGAATTATTCTGGTTTAAAGCACTCAGAGCGTTTAATTTGTGTTGCCACCATAATCGGCTGTATATGGTTGTTATGATCTGAACGTATTTGTACTTTCCAAATGCATTATGTTAGAACTTAATCTCCAAGGTCAAGGTGACATTTAAGATGACAAGAAGAGAGCCCTTTTGGAAGTGACTCAGTTGTGAGGGCTCCACTCTCAAGATTGGACTAGTGCCCTATAAAAGGGGTTGGTGGGGATTCCTAGGACCTTCTGCCTTTCCCCCTTCACCTTCTGCCCTGTGAGGATACAGCATCTGTCCCTCTTAGCACATGAGCAGCACATGGGCCTCAGCAGACACCAAATGCTGGGGCCTTGATTTTGATGTCCCAGGCCACTGACCTGTAAGAAATAGATTCCTGTTTTATATCAATTACCCACTCTAAGACGCCCTGTTACAGCAGCACACCTATATACATTGACTAATTATAGTTATGATTTAATAAAAATTAAGTTAAAAAGGTTCTTTCTGAGGTCTTAAAGGCTCCAAGCCAAGCACATAGGCAACACCCAGTTACCATCTATGAACAATTTCACAGGTGGTTAGAGATATTGCAGGATTGGTTCAGGTGACTTAATTTGATTTGAATGGAGGATGGGTCTGCCTCAGAAAGCTTTGTTTCTGTTCTTTGTCCTCTCTCTATACAGTCGATGTAACTCCTGCCATACATTTTGTTAATGTGGCCTTAGGAACACATAACTAATGGTCCATTGTGGCTTGATTTATTTGTTAACTTATAAAGGCCACAAAACAGGCCACAATGGACCACCATCAATTATGATTTTTTTTTTTTTTGAGGAAAGAAGTGTTGCGTGTCTTCCTACCTGTTTAGGCTGTCAGTTAATGGTCAACAGACAACTAATACCATATTCATCACCTATTTACAATTTTCTTTATTAAATGATAGCTGTATACATTAATGTAAACATGGGGTACAGTGTAGTGTTTTTATATACAATTTGAAATATTTTCATCAAACTGGTTAACATAGACTTTATTTCATTTACTTGGTTATTGTGTTAAGACATTTATACTCTAGTTTTAGAAAGATTCACTTATACCCTTGTAAGACAGACCATAGAGGTGATCTTTACTCCACCCATCCACCCTTGTCCCCTCCCCATATTCTTGGGCTAGAATTAGGTTGTAGCTTTCATTTGAGAACTATACATTAGTTTCATAATAGGGGTGTGTACATTGGATACTTTTTCTTCCATTCTTGTGATACTTTGCTAAGAAGAACATTTTTCAGTTCCATCCGTGTAAATATGAAGGACGTAAAGTCTCCATCTTTCTTTAGGGCTGCATAGTATTCCATGGTGTACATATACCACAGTTTATTGATCCATTTGTGGATCGATGGGCACTTGGGCTTCTTC
>CAUYTI010080954.1:0-12348 GCA_963575145.1 Galago senegalensis
GTGGTCCCAGCTACTTGGGAGGCGGAGGCAAGAGACTCGCTTGAGCCCAGGAGTTGGAGGTTGCTGTGAGCTGTAATGCCATGGCACTCTACCCAGGGGGACAGCTTGAGGCTCCTGTCTCAAAAAAAAAAAAAAAAAAAAGAAAAATGAAGACAGACATATTTTACACGCCTAATAAACACAAGGCAACTCTTCATTTGCTCTAAGAAATGGGCTTCCTCCCATTATTCTTGGATAATGCGTTAGTCTTGTTTTCTCTTTTTTGGTATTGAGAAATATCTAACTTCAAGAAAAACATCAGTGCAGACTCCATATAAATGACACGTCACACTTAGCTTCAATAGGGAAGCAATAAGGAATGGCAGCAGCTCTAGCAAAGTGAACAGTTCATGTCCCATCTAAAACGGCAGCCACATTTCTAAGCCTGACACCTGCTGCCACGTAGAAGCAGACCCAGCTGGCCACCATCTTATGCTTCAAGAGAACATGGAGTTCCTGATTTCTATGTAAACCTTGATTATAAAATGTGGCCTTAAATTTAAAAATATTTATAAAAGAGACAAACAAATGTTTGGAGGACTGTAGGTCTGAAGGTCACCAGTCTGACATCTCAGATCTACTATGTAGGTACGTATCCTGCTGTGATGTGCTGGGAATAAAAATAAGATATTTAAATATAAAATAAGAAGCTTATGGACTAGAAAATTAAACATGACAGTAGCTATCTGTATGTCATAATAGGGGAAATTGCCAAGTGGTCTGGGAACCCCAGGCAGACCGAATCAGATGCAGATGAATGAGCAGAGAGGCAGGTCAGGGAGGAATTCCAGAAGGAAAGGCCAGGTGAGCTGTCTTGCTAGTTGAGCTAAGCAAGCAGAAATGTGGGAGAAGGTGCACAAGGTTGAGGTATCAGCACGTGCTAAGACATGGAGCCACGAGCAGCCTGAGTCTTTTGGAAAAGAAGCTAAGGTGGTATGCTAGAAGCACAAGTATCTGAAGCTCTGGAGGGAATACATCCTCCCTGCCAGGCATCTCCAGTGCTGCACAGTGAAAAGGGGGACCGAGGAGCGAAGATTGAACTCAAAAGAACATCAAAGCCAGTTGCCTATTTGGAATTTCTTAGACACATTTTCCTGGTCTGGTGCAACATGCAAATACACTTCAGCATCTGCTAGAAATTAGATTTACTTTCAGAGAAACTAGGAAGTAAGAATTTGAATCAAGGGTCGGCTCCTATAGCTCAACCGGCTAAGGCACCAGCCACGTACACCTAAGGTGGCGGGTTCGAATCCCCAGCCGGGACCCGCCAAACAACAATGACGGCTGCAACCAAAAAATAGCTGGGCGTTGTGGCGGGCGCCTGTGGTCCCAGCTACTTGGGAGGCAGAGGCAGGAGACTCGCTTGAGCCCAGGAGTTGGAGGTTGCTGTGAGCTGTGATGCCATAGTACTCTACCCAGGGGGGACAGCTTGAGGCTCTGTCTCAAAAAAAAAAAAAAAAGAATTTGAATCAAAATAGAGAATTTAACCCTCACTATTTGGTAATATACTTCTGGCTTCCTACTATTTGACTCAGTATGTCTGTGGAAAGCGTAAACCAGTGAGGTGTAAAGTCGAATGCAGGGAGACTCTGATTGAAAGAGCTGGTCTCTGAATCCTGACACAGATACAGATCTAAAATGTAAATAAATAAGAGTCGTTCATGCAGTTATGGAGAAAGACTCCCCTCCTTCCCTTTCAGCATTTGAGAAAACTGGTAATGGTAAAGTCTTTCCCTATGGCTTTGAGAAGTATGTAAATCTTTTTAAAGGCTAAATAAACTTCTTGCCAGCTTTACAACCCAGGAATGCCTTTCTCAATGACCTGGGAGCTGCCTCTTTGAAATATAATCACCACAGAAGGCAGCGTCCCTATTTCCTGGAGGCTAGGAGTCTAACTCTTGTTGGGTGCCTTACTCCAAGCTGCAAACCTACTGTCCTAGCATACATGTTTATTTTTCCTTCAAATGAAGCTAATTAGCTTACACAGATTACCAATTACCTGGAGAATTTCAGATAAACTATGAGTTACAAATGATGTTGTCAAGGCCTGTTATTTGGGGACTAGTTATTGTGTATCTTGAAAACATGTACGGCAACAGCGTGTGTTGGTAGAGGTATGTAAAAGGGTGACATTTCTGACTCTGCAATCTCTCAGCTGATTTCCTGCTGTGATGCGCATCATGGTTTGGTTTGATGCTTATTCGATAAAACTGTTTTTCTTCTGATTTTTGCGGAGATTTGGGGGGTTGGCAGAAGCTTGCTTTTAATTATGTTATCCAAACACCTGACACCTCAGTTGGCTAGGTTTGGATATTTCAGCTCAGAGGTAAGCATCTAAACTGCCCTGACGACTAATAACTTGATATAAAAATCTGTTAACAAAGAGGGGCATAATACAAGCAAAGGCTTTCACTTTACTCCCTGAAAATGCCGCGCTTATAAGTAATCATGCACTCCCTAAGACTTATAGACGCCGCGGTGGGAGGCCCAGGCGGGTGGAGTGCCTGAGCTCACAGGTTGGAGACCTGCCGGAGTAAGAGGAGAACCCCGCCCCTAAAAATAGCCCAGCGGTGTGGCAGGCGCCTGTAGTCCCAGCTACTTGGGAGGCTGAGACAAGAGAATCGCTTGAATCCAAGAGTTTGAGGTTGCTGTGAGCTGTGACGCCTGAGCACTCTATCCAGGGCGACAAAGTGAGAATGTCTTAAAAAAAAAAAATATATATATATATACATATATAGAATTCACAAAGGTAATAAAGCACAATGGCTGCCTAGCGAGCGGGCTTTTCTCAAAAGACTTTAGTTTTTTTCTTTTTTTTTTGGCTGGGGCTGGGTTTGAACCCGCCACCTCCAGCATATGGGGCCAGCGCCCTACTCCTTTGAGCCATAGGCGCTGCCCCACGACTTTAGTTTCAATGCTGGGTTCCACAATTTACTAGTTGTGGCATTTAAGGCAATTATTTAGCCTCCCCGTGCCTTTCTCTATTTATAAAATGGAGGTACCTACCTTAAGGTTTACTGTTTAGTGGAGTAAAATGGCTCAGTAACTATTAGTGTTATTTAGCAACATTATTTGAAGGGTTTGTAACCAGCAGAAACATTTCTGAGATACAAAGATTTTTAAAACAAAATTTCTGTCCCTAAAGGATCTTACAACTTAACAATAATTATAATGGTACTATAGGATCAGATCTGGGTACAAACATTTCGAGGAAAAGAAAAACAGAAATATCAACAGGTATTTTTACAAAGGGAGTATACACCGTCAGGGAGGAGCGTCATTACCCGAATGAACTCCACGTAATTATATGGTTTCTGTAGTTCAGCGTCACAGCACTTTAACTATCAGGACTAGTTCGGCAGGAAAAACCGTAATTCTTATCTCAAGAACAAGGAATGTGAAAACCCCGCCACAAAAAGTCCACGGCTTATACATCTGGAGGCACTCTCCGGATTTTTCTCCCATCCAATCTAACCGGAAGATTTTTCTAAGGGTTATAACAGTAAATAGGTATTGACATCGAACACTCTTAAAACAAGCCATACAACTCTAACTTTCTGCTAACATCAAGGACATGCAATCGACTCTGCCCTGGGCGCGCTAAAACAGGACTCAGAGGCCATCTTGGAAACAAAGCAGCCCCGGGAGCCCGGGCGGAGGCGGCGGTATCCTGGCAACGGAGGCGCGCTCCGCCCCGCCCAGCTTCCTGCCGCGTGGGCGGGGCCGGCCGGGCGGTGCAAAAACACCACGGCTTAGTCTTAAAGGCGCCCACGCGTTTCCTGCCCCAGGTTTCTGCGCTGTGGGCCTGGCGTGCAGCTCCTGGTCAGCCAAAACGTGAATCGGGGTCTCTATTTTATTTTCCTAGCGCAAATAAAATTAACTTAACAATTCCTAGGGAAACACTAAGTCTGCAACTGGGCGAATAATGTGGGAATGACTAGGCTTCCTCAAAACCAAATTTAAAAAATACCCTAAATCTAAACCGAAAGAAGCCCTAAAATATCAACTCTGGCACAGAAGAGAGCTGCTGAACTCGGGAACAGGACAAAAGGAATAATTTCATAAAGGCACCCAGTGCAACAGGTTTAAAAATGAATGGTTTCTGAAGCAAAGAAAATTCCATTTTGACAGGTGTATTGACAAATTCTAGCTTACTAAAAATTACTAGAAAATAAGGTAATTTTATTAAAGAAGCAAAGCACGATCAGAAAACTTAACCTCCCTTTATAGAACAGTTTTTATGGTTGAATAATCTACGAGATTTCTTTTCTCCTCATCCTTTGTTGTCGAAGAACTTTCCTTCAGGTTGGAATCTTATGATTGACAGGCAGTAGTTTATTTTTGTCTTACTTTTAAGACAAAATAATGCTCCAGATTTTTGCAACGTGGGCTTCCAAGATACATTCTCCTGCGCTCCAAGGTTTTGAATTAATCTCATTACTAGGCAATAGTTACTGAAACAACTGAATAAAAAAGACTGGTCTCCCCGAAGTAAAGCTCTTGAACCATTAAATATCTTTTCAGTCTATTGCCAAAGATGAAAAATCTCCTTTCGTTGCATTTCTCCTCTGATAGTTTCTCGGTGGTAGATGTCTGTTCTGCTGAAAATTGTTGTTAGGCATTACCCTCCACTCTTACACTCTGCCCTGACTGGGAGGTTACTGCCGGTCTCTGGATGGATTCTTACCAAATGCGGAGGTGAAGTTCCAGGCTTAGCGTGGCCCTGGCAGTTGATTTTACACTCCCGAACTGAGCCATTTCCCCCATGCTTCTCCGCCAAGTTAAGCCACATTCCACCCCCACCCCCAGCCCCTTTTATCCTGTCCCTTTTCCCCCCAAATGTAAATTCTCTCAAATTCCAACAGCCACTTCTTAGTGATAGGTGACGTTTTGTGATTTTTTCAGACCTCAAAGCTACTATTTTTGAGTTCTAAACAATTGTTTTGCATGAATTTAGACACCTAGGGATTGTGTATAGGTTGTAATTTTCAAGTTTGGATATTAAAGAAGGGATGGTACCTGTGACATTTTCTTTCTAGAACCACACGAAAATTAATTACGTGTAACACAAGGGTGTGTCGTGTAGAACTGCCATCTACTTTGAAGCTTCAGGGGAATGTGATTTAATGGGAACTGTGCCTTTGAAGCGAAAATATGTGCAGCTGAAGTTGGTTGCCTGGATTTTTGGCCTACATGTTCATTTACCAGCGCTAAGAAACTGAAATCTGAATATGCCTCTTTGCAGATCAGATGGTGTTTTTAACTTTCAGAAAAATCTTGTCAGTGCTTGCTTCGGCAGCTCATATACTAAAATTGGAACAATGAAGAGATTAGCATGGCCCCTGCACAAGGATGACACACGGAATTAGTGAAGTGTTCCATATTTAAAAAGAAAAAAAGGCTTTGTCGTGGAGAGCCCAGTCTGTAAAAACATGTAATGATTGCAGAGGGAGGCCAGCCCAGGTGGCCTGGGTAGCTTTCCTACCACAGGGAAGTGGCATTTTACACCCCAGGCAGCTCTGCAGGGTTCTAATGCCTGATGGGAGCCGCACCAGAGGAGAATCTCCCTGTAACTAAGACATACTGAAGAACAGAGGCTACAAGAAAACAACCAGAGAACTGACGGAAAGAGTCACTGGAATCCTCCCTTACAAATCCAATTCTGTTCAGTGGCTAAGAAGCCAGTTTATTATAAATTAGAATCTAACTCTGCTGTGAAAATGTTATAAAAGAGTTTTTGAAGAAATTAGAGTGTTTAAATATATGTAAAAATTTTAGCAAGCAGAGCGGAGAGACTTTGGTTGCGTATTTATTTAATACAGATGATAAAATTACATTGTTCATAAAATGCTGTGAGGATTACTGGATCTGAATGTAGGAAGACAGCACTTGGGAATTTGTCTCTGAGGTCAAGCTGCCACATAAGATACATTACATCAGTCAAATTTGAATTTCTGATAAACAGTGATTTTTTTTAGTATAAATAATATGTGAGACATATGTATATGCAAAATATTATTTGTGGTTTATCTGAAATTCAAATCTAACTGGGCAACGTGTACTTTTATTTGCTAAATCTAGCAATCCTATTTCAAGGGCTTGTGTGCTTACGGAGGGCACATGTAATTAGGTTTCTCCACCTGCATTAGAGTGGCAAACACAAAAAGGCTTCCAGTTTAAGGTGCCAAGTTGAGCTGTGAATGTGACAAGCACAGCATACAGGTATATTGCCCCCAATAAGTAATGGATGGCCTTCAAGTGCAGCCCATCAAAATATAGAGCATTTACTATTAAGTTGTTCATTCATCCATTCATGCAACAATTATTTATTGAGTACTTGTTATGTGCCAGGCATAAATTCTAGGAAGAGTAAGATAAAGTAAAAAAATCTCTGTCCTTGAAGAGACTTTGTTTTTGTTGGGTACACTAAAAAGAAAAATGATAATTGCCATAAATGATAAGTGATCACCTTGTAACTAAGAACGCTGATCAAACTATGTTTGATCAGCAAGCTGAGAGAACATCAAGTTAAGCTTATCTGACTACGGTTCAAGGGGACAGGAAGGCTTCAAAGAAGTAACTGATGAGCTGGTCTCAAAGGAGTCTAAGTTGGCAGGGAAGCTGGGAAAGCAAGAAGTGTTTGAGGACATTGCAGATTTTTATTTTTCACTTTTGTTTAATTCAATTTAATTTAATTTTTTGAGACAGAGTCTCATTCTTTTACCCTGGGTAAAGTGCTATGGCGTCATCATTAGAGCAACCTCAGACTCTTGGGCTTGAGCAGTCCTCTTGCCTCAGACTCCTGAGTAGCTGGAACTACAGGTACCTGACACTATGCCCAGCTAGTTTTTGTATGTTTAATAGAGAAGGAGTTTTGCTCTTACTCAAGCTGGTCTCAAACACTCAGTTCAAGTGATCCTCCACCTTAGCCTTCTGGAGTGCTGGGATTATAGGCATGAGCACCCATACTAAGGTGGATTTTTAAAAGACACAATAAAACAAACAACAAACAACTACAAAAACAGTAAAAAATCAGGTGTAGCAGGAGCCACAAGACTTGCTGGGGTGTGGGTTAATAAAGGCTGGGGTCAGATCATAAAAGTGCATCTACAGAGCTTAGCCTCAAACTGTCCTGTGAACAACCAGAATAGGATAAGGGTAAGGGTGGGAGAGAGCAGCAGTATTAAGCCGCTTTTCAATTCACTCTTAAAAAAAAGTGTGTGGGTGGTGCCAGTGGCTAAAGGAGTAGGGTGCCAGCCCCATATACTGGAGGTGGCAGGTTCGAACCTGGCCCGGGCCAAAAAATGGCCAAAAAAAAAAGTGCTCTTGGCAAAACTTAAAAAAAAAAAAAAAAAGTGTGTGTCTGTATATCACCTTGTGCTGCATCCTAGGAACATAGAAATGATTACAGTACTAATCCTAGCTTCTAGATGTTCGCTAGTTTTCCAGGGAAATTGTTAACACAATGAGATAAGTACTATAAGTAATAGAGGCAAATACCATGGGCAGTTTGGGAGAATGAAGGAGAGAGAAACTTCCTACAAAGGAGAGGGCTGGCCAAAGCTTCCCAAAGAAGGAGATGCTGGAATTGATGTGGTTTTATAATTTTAAAAAATGTAATACTTTATTCACATGGTTAGACTTATTTCCAGCAATACAAAAGAATATATAGTGAAAAAGAAACTTTACCTAGACTCTCTTCCACCTATCTGAGGCATCCACTATTAATATGAATATTACTCTTCTTTTATTTTGTAGGCAAATTGATGCATCTTCTACTCAGCTTTTTATACTTCCATTTTTTTCCTTTAACAATACATTTTGGAGGTGGTGCCTGTAGCTCAAAGGAGTAGGGCGCCAGGCCCATATACCGGAGGTGGTGGGTTCTAACCCGGCCCTGGCCAAAAACTGCAAAAAAAAAAAAAAAAAAAAAAATCCCTTAAAACAAACAAAACAAAACAAAATACATTTTGGAAATCAGTGCATATAAAGTTGCTTCTTTTTTAATAGTCCCATAGTCATTTATTGTAAGGATAAATCAATGTGCTGTATCAGACTTGCAGGATTTTATAGTCGTTTGTTATTATAAAGAGTATCTTTGTAGATTCACTTTTTGTTCTTCAGGGAGGACATCTATAGGACATACTCTTAGAAGTAGAATCCCTGGGCTCGGCTCCTATAGCTCAACTGGCTAAGGCGCCGGCCACATACACCTAAGGTGGAGGGTTCGAATCCCCAGCCCGGACCCGCCAAACAACAATGACGGCTGCAACCAAAAAATAGCCAGGTGTTGTGGCGGGCGCCTGTGGTCCCAGCTACTTGGGAAGCAGAGGCAAGAGACTCGCTTGAGCCCAGGAGTTGGAGGTTGTTGTGAGCTGTAATGCCATGGCACTCTACCCAAGGGGACAGCTTGAGGCTCTGTCTCAAAAAAAAAAAAAGATGTTCTTAGATGTCATCTTTTTTTCTGGTAGCTCCCCTCCCCCTTTGCTGATGACTTTCAGCAATTTGATTATGATGCATCTGGCCATTTTCTTTATATTTCACCTGTGATTCTGCTAACTCTGGGTTTATAGTTGTCATCAAGTTGTATAAATGTTTGGCTATCATTTCTCCCCGTTTTTCTGTGTGTCATGTCCCTTTTCCTGGATTCTGACTACAGGTGAGTTAGTCTGTTTGATAGTGAACTATAATTCGGCCTGACACTGCCCCACGCAGTGCAATTTATTTTCTTTTCGGTTTTTTCTTTTTGTTTTATTTTTGAGAGTTGTACTGTTATGCTGCTGTTGCTGTATTCTAGAATATGTCCTGTTGCTATATTATGACTTTGAAGGATTCACTCATCTTTGCCTCTGCAGTTTCTAATTTACTATTGATCTCATTTGTTACAGTTTTTCATTTCTAACATTGTATTTTTCATCTTTAGAAGTTCAATTTTGGAATTTTTTTCTGTCTTCCAGGTTTGTACTTTCTTCTGCCTTTTTGAATCTGGGGAGATTTTGCTGTCAGAGTTGTTTCTGGTCTGTTTCTGTTCATGGACTTTCCTCCTGAGTGTGTGTTGGGAGTGTCTTCGTGCTTCTCGGAATTACTTTTCAGGTGTATTCCTTGGATTCTCTAGGATTCCTTTAATGTTCACTGGGCTTTGTTCTAGTGCATAGTTATCTCAAATAACAATAGAACCTCTATAGCTGACCACCTCCCTCTACTGACCGCCTTCTCAAGTTGACCTAATCTTCATAGACTGGACATGTGCCATGTGTAGGACTAGTTCCTTATGTTGACCACCTCCATACGTTGAGCAGTTATAGCCCCTTAGATGGTCAGCTACAGAGACTGTTGCACTGGGACCCTGAGGCTTTCCTCTGAGCTTTGTGAGGGTGTTGAGCAGTGTGTTACAGCCCTTTAGATGGTCAGCTACAGAGACTGTTGCACTGGGACCCTGAGGCTTTCCTCTGAGCTTTGTGAGGGTGTTGAGCAGTTACAGCCCCTTAGATGGTCAGCTACAGAGACTGTTGCACTGGGACCCTAAGGCTTTCCTCTGAGCTTTGTGAGGGTGTTGAGCAGTGTGTTACAGCCCCTTAAATGGTCAGCTACAGAGACCCTGTTGCACTGGGACCCTGAGGCTTTCCTCTGAGCTTTGAGAGGGTCGTCAGGCAGCTTTCAATGTAGGGCCAGTTTATCTCCATTACTCCAACAATACCTTCCTGAGGACGTGGCTCGGTCTCTCCGGCCGAGTCTTTATATTCCATCTGATTAGAACATGAGCTGCTGTTCCCAGCCCTGTGTGAGCTCTGGAGATTGTTCTGCCTACTCCATTGCAGTGGTTCTTTTCTGTGACTTCAGGCAGTTTTCTCCTGTGTGCATATAAGTCAGCACTCAGCCAGAGACTTGAGGGAACTCTTGGGCACTGCCTGTCCATGTAGCCCTCTAATTTCCAGTGTGTTGCCCCACAAATTGTGCCTATCTCAGCCTCCCTGAACTCAGAACGGGTGTGGGGCTTCATTTGGGCCACCTTGTCCTGCACCATAGCCTGGGAACTCCAGCTATGAGCTTGGACAGTAGCAGGATCTCTCTCATGATCACCGTCCTGTTCTGCAATATCTGAATGTCTTTGTTCTGTCTATTTTGTCTGATTTTCTCCTCCTGTAAGGTGGGACAGTAAATCCAGTACGTTCCTTCATCACTGCTGGAAGTAGGAGTCTGTTCTCCAGTTTAGCTAACTGTTTGCTCTCCCCGTTTTTATCTTCTTTATTTCTCTCTTTATTAGGTCCAGTACTCACCTTTCCTACGTGTCTTCCTCCAGGGTCGTTGGAGTGGACAGCAGCGATGCCTTCAGTGAGCTCGTGTATGTCAGGTGGCTGCTCACCACACGTGGGAGAATGGAGATGTCTCCTGCAGCTGTTTTGTGGGCTCTGGGGTAGAAGTGATTGTTAGATTTATATGAAAGCTATTCGCTGCTGGCTCTTTTTTGCTGTTGTGATACCTGCAGACTGACTGAACCAATTGCTACATTTAATTCCTTTCCTCCTACAACAGACTAAGTATTTATATCTCCCCAAAATTTGTGTGTTAAAATTCTCACTCTCTGGGTGATGACATTGGCCATGGATAGCTCCAGCCCTTGGAAGGTGATTAAGTCGTGGAGCATAATGGAATGAGATCCATGCCCTTAGCAAAGAGGCTGCAGGAGCTTGTTTGCCCTTCCACCTGTGAGGGTGCAGTGAGAAGGCACTGTCTCTAACCAGAAAGCGGGCCCTCGCCAGACCCCGAGTCTGCCGGCACCCTTACCTTGGACTTCCCAGTCTCCAGAACTGTGAGAAAGAAATTTGCATTGTTTATGGGCCACCCGCCCTGTGGTATTTGGGTGTAGCAGCTTGGTAGACTGAGACAGACCCCTACTCTTCACCTTTCTTTTCCTATCTTGGTTTGACTGAGTTTCAGCCAACTCAGAGTAAAAAGAAACTCTTAAAAATCTATTTGTAGGCTGGGCACGGTGGCTGGCTCCTATAGTCCTAGCACTCTGGGAGGTGGAGGCAGGTGGATTGTCTGAGCTCAGGAGTTTGAGACCAACCTGAACAAGAGTGAGACCCCCATCTCTAAAAATAGCTAGGCGTTGTGGCGAGTGCTGTAGTCCCAGCTACTCAGGAGGCTGGGACAAGACAATCACTTAAGCCCAAGAGTTTAAGGTTGCTGTGAGCTGTGACGTCACAGCACTCTACTGAGGGCAACAAAATACAACTCTCTCCAAAAAAAGGAAAATTTATTTATAGATCAAAGAACCCACCTTTTACTGGTATCACCAGGAAGCAGGTCAGAGCGTCAGTGAACTTTCCAGTCACAGCGTGCCTGCAGGGGCCTCTGCCGGGGCTCAGCAGATGTCTCTTACCTGCTTCTCTGCCTGTTCAGAGGTTTTCATGTTGGAAGAGATGAAGGGGAAGTGGGAGCTGAAGATTCCAGAAGGCTGGTCTTGATGTAGCCAACTTCAGTTACTATTGGTGGCTTTTAGAAACTTCAAAGATACTCTGTGAATTAGAATAATACCTTAATTTGGAATGAGACTTTATAGTTTACAAAGTACTTTCACACACATAGCTTTATTAATCCCCGTTTCAACCCTGCAGTGAAACAATAGCCTTGTGTCATCACATAATAGGCTGAGACTCAGGGAAGTTGAGAGATGGACTCCAGTTTGAGGCAAAGCTGCTAAGTTCATTTTTGAGACAGAGTCTCATTTTGTCATCTCAGTAGAGTGCTGTACTTTCATAGCTCACAGCAACCTCCAACTCTTGGGCTTAAGCGATTCTCTTGCCTCAGCCTCCCAAGTAGCCGGCACTACAGGCACCTGCCACAACACCCAGCTATTTTTTAGAGACAGGGTCTCACTCTTGCTGGGGCTGGTCTGGAACCCGTGAGCTCAGACAATCCACCTGCCTCAGCCTCCCAGAGCTTCTGAGTTCTTAAAAGTTCCTCGGTTGCACACCATCTGTGACCTCACAGCTCACACCATCTGTGATCTCACAGCTCACACCATCTGAGCAGGTGTGAAGGGGTCACTGGTGCCTAATATCCTGGATTATTTTATAACTTTTTAAAGATTTCCTTGTCCAACTGTACTGCCACTATTCCTCCTTTCTAGATGTATTTATTCCTTAAATCCATTTCTCATAACTTCAATCTTTTTTTTTTTTTTTTTGAGACAGAGCCTCAAGCTGTCCCCCTGGGTAGAGTGCCGTGGCATTACAGCTCACAGCAACCTCCAACTCCTGGGCTCAAGCGAGTCTCTTGCCTCCGCCTCCCAAGTAGCTGGGACCA